>AWOL01S0018405.1:99260-114871 GCA_000715115.1 Nicotiana otophora
GGGGCTACGTACGCACGAGGTGACGAGAGTCCGTGCGTAGCTACTATTAATGCTAAAGTCCGGGTAGTTTAGGACTCAAAGCATGTATTACTTGTGTAAATTGTATTCTTTGATTAATTAATATTAATTGATATATATGAATATATTGTGAATTGTTAGATAAAGATATTAAAGGATGAAAATCTCATATGCTTGATTTTCTGTTTAAATCAATTAATTGCTAAAAAGAAACTGTTCTCCTCCCGAATTTATCTTATAATAAAAATACTCTCCTTCCGGAGGGACATAAAAATGTCCTCCTTTCTTGTGGAGCGGGCCGAACGCCTCGGCAGGATAGATGCATCTATGGATCGCGCCGCACGTCCCTCGGCAGTGTACACGACACTCTGGATCGGGTTGTACGTCCTCGGCAGAAATCGTGCTTAATAATAATAATTACATGATACTTTAATAGTTTATTTCAACTTGCGAAGCTAATTGATAAATTGAAAAATCCTTGGAATTTAATAAATTATTATTTTTGCTTGTTAAAAATTTAATTATTATTCCTGTAAATGATATTTAATTGATAAATTAAAAATTATTTGAATTGAAAGAATTTAATTAATATATTGAGAATTGTTGCATTTGAAGCAATTTGATTATTTCCGCTGATTAAATAAATTATTTTAAATTCTGTAAACCATGTTGATTTAAATATCCTAGTTGTTTTTCAATTATTATTATTGACCCATAGTGAGTGTCAAAGTCGGCCATCTCGTCTCTACCACTTCGACATTAGGCTTGATACTTACTGGGTACACGTTGTTTACGTACTCATACTACACTTGCTACACTTTTTGTGCAGGATCTGAGACATGTACTAGTGGAGGACATATCATCACATATCTACGTCATCCCGAGGCATTGTGGTGAGCTGCCTTTCTGAGCCGTTCTGCAGCTACGAGTGTCTCTTCTTATATTTACATTCTGTCTATTCCATTTCAGACAATATTTGGAGTTTTGTATAATCTACTAGATGCTCACGTACTTGTGACACCATATCTTGGCACACACACATTGGTAGAATTTGATATTTTATTATTTTCTTGGATTAAAAGTTTAATCAATATAAGTTTGATTTATCAGTTGGCTTGCCTAGCTGTAGTATTAGGCGATATCAGGACCTATAGGTGAAAATGGGTCGTGATATTTTATGATAACTAAAGACTTTAATGAAAAGAAACATTTACTAATTTGTTAAATGTCAATCCCTTGCCTGATCATAGGAGGAAAAAAGAGGACGAATCTGGGAAAATAAACTTCAGATTGTTACTTTTTTCTGCCCGTTTTCTTACGGGGAATAAAAGGACTCATTTATAGGGAACAAAACTGCATAACACGTCGGCGAAGTGTTTGGAAGTAATTATCTTAAACGACAAAATACATCGTTGAGAACGAAATTATTTCCCTCGAAACAAATAAGAAAAGGCAGAACTGGTCCCAAGTATCTGAGTTTTGCGTAAAATAGCATTTACTTCGTATGTCTCGAATTAAATTAATGTGTATCTTTTCACGTTGAAATAAATGGAATATACACCGCCTAGAGATTCCTCTACCGTGACTTATATATATATATTATTTTATTATTTTTTTATTTTGTAATTTTCCTCCCTTTTAATTCCCCTTTGATCCCCTTTATTGGAACTATGTTCCTTTGATGACTCGAATGAGGGTGCTGACCATCTTAACAACTCTCTCTTGTCACGTGAATTATATGTTTGCTCCTTCACTTTTAATACTAACAACATACCAGAGATGGATTTACGATTTAAATATATATATATATATTTGGATTAAAATTACTGAATTCCTCCGAACTAATATCTTAAAACCTACACATCCACCTGACCTAACAAATATTAATCCATACAAGTGTTAGATTTGACAATGCATTTGCTTAACTCTTGAAAGAAAGAATAATAAATACTGACACAAACTCTCACGAAAAAAAAAAGATTCTCCATTTTAATGTGCATATGAAGACTGGTAGCAACAAATCTCTCACTCCTCCATGCAATGGCGTAGGCAGTCAACTTCTCCACATTCCCAAATATTCCAAATGATTCAGCTATAACATTAATTAATGTGACTGTATTTTATTTTTCAAAGCAACTTACTTATAATAAGGTCATTCTTTAAGTAAACAGATTCAATCTAAGTAGTAAATGCAACCTAATTAATGTAGCTACGATCCAAAACATTCGTGGGGTACATATATGTTTTCACTAGTGTGAAATAATAATAATAATAATAATAATAATAATAATAATAATAATAATAATAATATATACTCTCTTTTTCTGGTTCAACCGATATTTATATTAATATTACTATTAATATACATTCTTGAGTAAGCAAATGTGTTTGTGGCATGGACCATCAGATTATATTAAATCAACATCATCTACAATCAACACATCTGTCTTTATTTTCAGACTATATTAAATTCAATCGAAAATACAGTACTAAAATTAACTTCATCTACCTACCTAGACTGCCCTCTCCTTCATTTAATTGATTTTGTCCTCTTATAGCTAGCACTTCCATGCCATCAACTGTACTACGTACAAACCCATGCACCACGTACTCCTCATGCAAGAATGTAGTCGTCGTCCACTTATCCAAAGGATTCAGCTCTAACATTTATGCGACAATTTACTAGACTAATTCATTTATTTCAGGCAGTTCTTGGAATATGAAGTTTAAATGAACAATACATAAATTCAATCTGAGGACTCACTGTAAATCTCATTAAATAGCTATAGCTACAGATGCAATGTGCATGTATATTTTATTTTTTAAAATAAATAAAAAGATTCCACATGATATTGAAAGTTGTATTAAGGGTCCGTTTGTCCATAAAAAAAATTTACTTTTTTCCGGAGAATTTTTATTTTTTTTGGAATCACTATTTGACCAAGAAAAAATCAAATTTCACTTGAAATTGAATTTCAAAAATTTAAAAAACTCTAAAAAGCAGTTTTTTAAAATTTTTACTTCAAATCACTCACAATATTCAAAAACAGCTTCAAATTATATTCATTTCCAAAGATAACTCTTTTTTCAAATATCATTTTCACTTAAAAATTTTTTTCACTTTTTTCCCGAAATTTCACAATTCTTCTGTCCAAAAGCCTACTTAATTTGACCCTCGTTTGGAAATGGTGATTCATTTTTAAATAAATGGAGTCTTATAATAACAAATACTGCCAAATATTTAATGCTTCACAGTATAGTAAAACATAACTAGTATTTAAATATATAGAGAGAGCAGGGGTACGGTGGAGAAGAGATGTGCAGCAAATCTCCTACCATTTTTTTTAATTTAGTTTCTCTTTAATGGCTGCAAACTCTAATAATATTGCAGTGGTAATGGGCACTTAACGCCACTTCTTCACCATTCCCCACTTATCTCTTCCTATGATATTCCAGTTCACTATATCAGCGTTGGTGCACGAAATCGCCAACTCAAACTTCTGTTACAAGGATGGAAACTTGACCAATTCCCCAACATACAATTCCATGACATTGGAAATTTTGAGGAAGAGGAAGACAATTTGTCGTACGTTGCGTTCTTTGATCTGCTCGGTGAGCCTTTATGTGAAATTTGACGTGCACTTTCAAGAACTTGTAGAAGAGTGGTCATTATCCATGATTCCTTTTAGTACTACAGTGTGTTCAAGGCATGAATTCTATACCCAAGGTTGAGACATACATTTTCCACGCCATCTCCGCTTTCACTGTTTACTCTTTGATTCACCAAATTTCGTAGACGACGACGACAACAATAATAATAATATTGATGACGACTTGTTCTCACCTTTGCAAGCCCATATTCCGCCCATCCAAAGCTGTTACCCACAGGAGGTGCTGGAGTATACGAAAATCTTGCGCGATTGGACGTTCAAATCTGGAGAAATCTTCAATACATGCAGAGCTATAGAAGGTCCGTATCTCGACGCACTAGCTAAACAAAGTGAGAAGCCAGTGTGGGGTCTTGGTCCGTTCAATCCGGTCCATGTACCCAACGACGAGTGCTCTGCTTCACCTCGAATAGTAAGCCATAGATGCTAGGGATATATTAGATATGCCCTAGGTCTAATCTCATATTTTATGATTTAAACATATTTTTGTAAATGTTATTTGATATAAAATATATGGCATTTGATATTCGTTTATCATAGTTATTATTAATTATTTGATTAACTTAATAAAATCCTTGATTAAATTTTGAGACTTGTCATCATAATGGAGATCACGATAACGAGAGTAAAATCTCTTACAATTTAATCAAAATTTTGTTCTTGATCGTAGGATTATTAATTTGGACATTAGTAATCCGGTTAGATCAGTATTTATGCGATCGTCTTTATGGGATAAAGATTAGTTGATCTCATTAACTAAATCACATAAACAGATGATGCATATAGAGGTATGACCATTAAACTGATTCATTGGATAATTTCTAACGGTTAGAATTACCATAAATTGTCAATAGGATATTCTCTTGAAGAATGTGATGTAAGTGTATTCTTTGACCTGATATCATCATAGTAATTGATAAGTTATTTATTGTGCTTTGATACTAGACACATATGTCCCTAGGGCGATAGTTGAAAGGATATTGGGTACGATTAAATACTTGTAGAATTAGTGATTAATCAAGATGGAATCTGTCAACTCTTGATAATGAGTTTAAGCTCCATGTTGTCATAAATTATAACCGACCGATTTAAGACCTTAGCCAGGGTGATTGAATGAAAGAAGAAAAGAGTTTCTTAGGTCAGTCAATGGTCGATTATATTTGACATGAATACATAGTTGGTCGCTTATTAGGATTTGACAGTTGAACCATATCCTAGGGTGACCCAAAGCTATAAGGACAAAAGAAATTAATACATTATTCTTCTACGAGTTCTTGAGAGTAAATTTTATATTTCATATTATCCGGTCGTTAAGGAGTGTTGCTATACGCCACCCTTGATTAGTATATTGATGTGATCAATTTACTACCAGCTTAGTATTGAATCTATGGGGTCGCCACTAACGAGTGTTATGATCTTTGCTAAAGGATTAATTACTTTATTATTTGGTAATTAAATTAAAGAATTTAATTAGTTAAATAAATTTAGTTATTAGTCCAAATAAAATATTATTATACTCTTTACTAGTACAAAGGATATAATTAATATTGTGGACAAGTTGAAGTTTTCTATTTGAAATAGAAATTTAAATTATATCTCTTGGTTAAAATATTGATGTGATATATATAATTAATACTTATTTATATAAGGGATATATATATAAAATTGAATTCCTAAGGAGTTCGGCAAACTCAACTCATTGGGATGGGATTTGAATTTTATAATAGGATCATCACATTTATTTCAGCAGAGGAGAGGCCATTAGCTTTGGACATTCAGCCCTTAGCTAACAGACTTGTGAGGTTGGATATTTCAGATCCCAGCCGAGTTCTTGCATGCGTTGTCACTCAGTCTTCATTATTCGAGAAGATCAAGGCTCGCCAGTACGACGATCCGCACTTGTTGGTTCTCAGAGAGACGGTACTACAGGGTGGTGCCAAGGAGGTTACTATACGCGAGGATGGTGTTCTACGACTCCGGGGTTGTCTATGTGTCCCTAATGTTGATGGATTGAGGGAAAAGATTCTAGAGGAGGCACACAACTCTCAGTATTCTATTCATCCAAGTGCTAGAAAGATGTATCGTAATCTGAGGCAGCATTACTGGTGGCGGCGGATGAAGAAGGACATAGTTGAGTATATAGCGAGGTGCATTAATTTCTATCAGGTTAAGTACGAGCATCAGAGGCTAAGTGGCCTACTCCAGCAGATGGTTATACCTGAGTGGAAATGGGAGCACATTACTATGGAATTCGTAGTTGGGTTACCGCGGACCTTGCGGAAGTTTGATGCAGTTTGGGTTATTGTCGACAGGTTGACCAAGTTGGCATACTTCATTTAGGTAGTAACCATATATATTCTTCAGAGAGATTGGCCCAGATTTATATTCAGGAGATTGTTCGCTTGCACGATGTGCCTGTCTCGATTATATCAGATAGAGGACCTCAGTTTACTTCATATTTTTGGAGGGCAGTACGAGTGAGTTGGGGACCCGCATAGAGCTCAGCACAGCCTTTCATTTGCAGACCGGCGGGCAGTCAGAGCAGACGGTTCAGATCTTGTAGGATATGCTCAGAGCATGTGTGATTGACTTCGGAGGGCAGTGCGATCGATTCTTGCCTTTGGCCGAGTTTGCTTACAACAATATTTATCAGTCCAGTATTGAGATGGCTCCATTTGAGGCTTTATATGGTCGGCGATGTTGTTCGCCCATCAGTTGGTTTGAGCCCGGCGAGGCTAAGTTATATGGTACTAATTTAGTGAAGGATGACTTGGAAAAGGTAAAGTTGATTCAAGAGAGACTTCGCACAGCACAGTCCAGACAAAAGAGTTACGTGGATTAGAAGGCACGTGATTTATCATTTATGGTGGTCGAGAAGGTTCTCTTGAAGGTCTCGCCGATGAAGGGAGTCATGAGGTTCGGAAAGAAGGGCAAGTTGAGCCCAAGGTTTATAGGTCCATTTGAGGTGTTAAGATGAGTTGAAGGGTTGCTTATGAGCTTGCTTTACCTCCCAGTCTATCGGGAGTTCATTCGATTCTCCACGTGTCTATGCTCCGGGGGTATCATGCCGATAGGTCATATGTGTTAGACTTCAGCACGGTTCAGCTAGATGAGAGCCTGAGTTATGAGGAGGATCTAGTTGCCATTGTTGACAGGCAGGTTCGCTAGTTGAGGTCCAAGAAGATTTCTACGGTAAAAGTTCAGTGGAGGGGCCAACCAGTCGAGGAGGTGACTTGGGAGGCCGAGAAGGACATGCGGAGTAGATATTCACACTTATTCGGCACTCCATGTATGATTCTAGACCCATTCGAGGACGAATGTGTGTTTAAGAGGTGGAGAATGTAACAACCCGACTGGTCGTTTTGCTTTCTAGATCTCCGTTCCTCTAAATAAGACTCCTCGTATGTGCTTTTATTATTTTATGACTTGCGGGGATGGTTAGTTCGGGATTTGGAAGGGTTCGTGTTGAAATCAGAACACTTAGCTCCTTAGTATTAGCTTTAAAGGGCTAAGTTTGACTTGGGTCAACATTTCTGGTAAACGACCTCAAAACCGAGATTTGGCGGTCCCAACAGGTTCGTATGATGATTTTGGACTTGGGCGTGTATTCGAATTGAGTTTTGGGTGATCCGGCTGCGTTTCGGCACCTAAAGTTGAAAGTTAATTTATTGAAGATTTTACAGTTCTTTAAATTTGGTTTGGGGTAGGTTTTGGTGTTATCGAGGTCCGTTCGTGATATTGAGCCCGGGTGTCACGACCCAAAACTCGACCTATCTTGATGGCGCCTATCATAGTACTAGGCATACCGACACCTCGCACATACTAACACTTTTAAAACTCGAATAAGCGGAAGTAAGTTTAAATAATTTAAGAATTTCACAGATACTGGATATGAACCTCAAAATCAATACAAGAATCCTCCCAAAGAATCTAGGTGTCACGAAGTACATGAGCATCTATATATATATAACAACGTAGTCTGGTTCATTGTCAGGAATGTAAGACAAAAATACATAAAACTGAATGATAGAGAAAGGGAGGTCAAGGTCTGCGGACGCCAAGTAGCAACCTCAATGATCTCCGAACAGGTAGACTCCACGATCAACAACCGTCGTGCCCGAAAATGCCTGAATCTGCACACGAGGTACATGGTGTAGTGTGAATACAACCAACTCAATAAGTATCACAAATAAATAAGGCAAGGTAAGAGAAGCTCAATTTGTTGAGGTCACTAGCTAAATTATTACAATTCTACCATTTTTATTAACATATTATGAGATTTAAAGCTAGCCCATAAGGCTTCGTGATAAGTATATCCGTGTGTGCATGTGCATTGTTCCTCAAATACCCTGCTCAACAGTATTATGGCATATAGGGGAAATAAAACAAGTAAATCAGATAAATGATCAAGAAACTATAAGTTTCACACACTGCACAGACAACTCACGTGTTGCACGGACAACTCACGTGCTAACAATAGAATCTGCACAGATAACTCACGTGTCAAAAATGTCAATATATGAATCCGGACAGACAACTCACATGCTAATAATATAAATATGTAGATCGGCACGGATAACTCATGTGCCAATAACATAATCTACCCGGCATAGCCGCAAGCCCCAGTCCAAAATATCACGCAGAAGCAATGAAGCAAGTGCACAAGTATATCATGAATGAAATACGATTTTCCTATCCATGGGCTGGTATAAATAACATGCTAAAGTGTATCCATGTGCAAAGTGTGCTATCATAGCTCAATCCGGAAATTTCATTAATGAAAGGCATATATCAGGTTCATTCAGGGATTAAACGTCTAACTAGACTCATCATGGCTCAATTAGATCACATAAATTCTTGCCACATGTTAGATATCGAAGCTAGAAGCTTAACAGTCATTTCTGGGCTTATAGGAATCTGAGCACAACCCAAACATGAATATACAACCCCGGTGCCTGCACACGGGATCATCCCCACACATGTGCACACCCAAAAGCATGTGGCTATCATAACAATTCAGGCAACTAATGCCTCAACCGAGTTTAAATATGATACTTACATCAAGCAACTCGAATCACTCCGCTAGCAAGCCCTTGCCTCGCAAATCGGTCTATGAACGTCTCGAATCTATCCATAAACAATTCGATACAATCAACATGAGCTAAAGAAATCAATTCCATAAGAAAATACCAAGTTATTAATCAAAAGTCAAAAAGTCACTCTAAAGTCGGCCCCCGGGCCCACATCTCGAATTCCGATAAAAGTCACAAAATATGGAAACACATTCAACTACGAGTCCAGCCATACCAAATTTACCACAATCTAATACCAAATCGACCCCCAAATTCCCAATTTAAACTCTCCAAATCCCTAGCCTCAACTCCCAAAATTACACCTCAAAACTATACAATCTAGATGGGCAAATCAATGAGGAAACATAATTATTGAATAAATTTAACCATAAGTGACTTACCTCAAGAAACCCCTCGAAAATCCTCTCAAAAGTAGCCTAATCATGAGCTTGAAATGTTAAAAATGAAGAAAAACTCGGAAACCCTCAAATATAAACACTGCCTAGGCACTTCCGCACTTGCGGAGCCTGGTCTCGCACCTGCGCTCCCGCTTTTTCGGAGAAAAACTCACTTTGGCGAAACTCACTTAACAACCGACCAAGCGCACCTGCGGTCTCAGCTTCGCACCTGCAGAACCGCATCTGCGAACCAAATCTCGCTTCTGCAACTCCCATGCTGCCTGTCCAAATCCGCTTCTGCGGTCGACCTCGCGCAGATACGCATCCGCATCTGCAGAGAATTTTCCGCGCCTGCGACCCCAGTGACTTTCCTCCTCTTCGCATCTACGCAATCTTAGCCGCTTCTGCGGCTCCGCACCTGCAGCCAATCCCACCGCAGGTGCGATGACACCAGATCTACAGCACCTCAGCATAACACCTAAGCCAAACTTGATCCGTTAACCATCTGAACTCCACCCAAGGCCCCTGGGACCTCAACCAACCATACCAACAAGTCCTAAAACACGATACGAATTTAGTCAAGCCCTCAAATCACATCAAACAACATCAAAACACGAATCACGCCCCAATTCAAGCCTATTGAAACTAAGGAAATTCCAACTTCTACAAACGACGCCGAAACCTATCAAATCCCGTCTGATTGACCTCAAATTTTGCACACAAGTCACAAATGATATTACGAACCTACTCCAACTCCCGAAACTCCAATCTGAGCCTGGTAACCACAAAATCCACTCTCGGTCAAACTTCCAAGTTTCCAACTTTGGCCATTTCAAGCCTAATTCAACTATAGACCTCCAAATCATAATCCGAACATGCTCCTAAGTCCAAAATCACCCAATGGAGCTACCGGAATCATCAAACCCCTATTTCGGAGTCGTCTACACATAAGTCCACATCCGGTCATCCTTTTTAACTTAAGTTTTCAACCTTGAGACTAAGTGTCTCATTTCATTCCGAAATCCCTCGGATCCGAACCGACTACTCCGGCAAGTCACATAGCAGTTATAAAGTACAAAATAAGCAGTAATTGGGGGAACGGGGATACAACTCTCAAAATGACTAGTCGGATCGTTACATCCTCCCCCTCTTAAACAAACGTTCGTCCTCGAACGGGTCTAGAAACATACTAGAGTCTCAAATAGGTGTGGATATCTATTCCGCATATCCCACTTGGTCTCCCAAGTAGCCTCCTCAACTGGCTGACCTCTCCACTACACCTTCACTGAAGCTATGTCCTTTGACCTCAACTTTCGAACCTGCCGATCCAAAATGGCCACCGGCTCTAACTGAACCATGTTGAAATCCAAAATATGAGACGGATCGCTGACATACTTTCAGAGAATAGAAAAATGAAACACAGGATGCACACCCGACAAACTAGGTAGCAAGGCAAGCTTGTAAGCCACCTCTCCAATCCTCTGAAGTACCTCAAACGGCCCAATATACCGAGGGCTTAACTTTCCCTTCTTCTCGAATCTCATAACACCCTTCATCGGTGAAACCTTAAGCAGCACCTTTTCCCCAACCATGAAAGCAACATCACGGACCTTCCTATCGGCATAACTCTTCTGTCTAGACTGCACCGTGTGAAGCCGCTCCTGAATAAATTTAACCTCGTCCAAAGATCCCGAACCAAGTCAGTACCCAATATCCTAGCCTTACCTGGCTCAAACCAACCCACCAAAAATCGACACCGTCTCCTATACAAAGCCTCATATGGAGCCATATGAATGCTCGACTGGTAGCTGTTGTTGTAGGAAAACTCCGCGAGCGGTAGAAACTGATCCGATGAACCCCCGAAATCAATGACACAAGCAAGTACCATGTCCTCTAATATCTGAATAGTACACACAGACTGTCCGTCTGTCTGAGGGTGGAATGTTGTACTCAACTCAACCTGGGTGCCCAACTCTCGTTGCACGGCTCTCCAAAACTGTGATGTAAACTGCGTGCCCCGATCTGAAATGATGGACACTGACACACTATGAAGGCGAATGATCTCGCGGATGTAAATCTCAGCCAACCGCTCTAAAGAATAAGTAGTCCCAACTGGAATGAAATGCACGGAATTGGTCAGCCGATCCACAATCACCCAAATAGCATTGAACTTCCTCGAAGTCCGTAGGAGCCCAACTACAAAATCCATGGTGATCCGCTCCCATTTCCACTCTGTAATCTCTAGCCTCTGAAGCAATTTTCCTGGTCTCTGATGCTCATACTTTACTTGCTGACAGTTGAGGCACCTAGCTACAAACCCCATTATATCATTCTTCATTCCTCTCCACCAATAGTGTTGCCTCAAGTCCTGGTACATCTTCGCGGCACCTAGATGAATGGAATACCGCGAACTGTGGGCCTCCTCTAGAATCAACTCACGTAGCCCATCCATATTAGGCACACAAATCTGACCCTGCATCCTCAACACCCCATCATCCCCAATAGTAACGTCTCTGGCATCACCGTGTTTAACCGTGTACTTAAGGACAAGCAAATAAGGATCATCATACTGGTGCTCTCTTATGCGATTATATAAGGAAGACCGAGAAATCACACAAGCTAGAACCCGACTGGGCTCTAAAATATATAATCTCACGAACTGGTTGGCCAAGTCCTGAACATCAACTACAAGAGGTCTCTCACCAACAGGAATTAATGCAAGGCTACCCATACTCACCGCCTTTCTACTCAAGGCATCGGCCACCACATTGGCCTTCCCGGGATAATACAGAATGATGATGTCATAATCCTTTAGTAGCTCCAACCATCTCCGTTGCCTCAAGTTTAGATCCTTCTATTTGAACAAGTGTTGGAGACTCCGATGATCTGTAAATACCTCACAAGACACACCATAGAGATAGTGCCTCCAAATCTTCAATGCACGAACGATGGCAGCCAACTGCAAGTCATGAACAAGGTAGTTCTTCTGATGGGGCTTCAACTGACGTGAGGCATAAGAAATCACTCTACCCTCCTACATCAAGACAATCCCAATACCAATCTGAGAAGAATCACAATACACTATATAAGAGCCTGATACTGAAGGCAAAATTAGAACTGATGCTCTAGTCAAGGCAGTCTTGAGCTTCTGAAAGCTCTCATCACACTCATTCGGCCACCTGAAAGTAGCATCCTTTTGGGACAATTTGGTGAAAGGCGATGCAATGGACGAGAAACCCTCCACAAAGAGACAATAATAATCGGCCAAGCCGAGAAAGCTGCGAATCTTCGTAGCTGAGGACGGTCGGGGCCAACTCTAAATCACCTCTATCTTCTTCGGATCCACCTGAATCCCATCACTAGACACCACGTTCCCCAAGAATGCCACTGAACTAAGCCAAAACTCACATTTGGAGAACTTGGCATAAAGCTTCTACTCCCTCAACTGTAGCAACACAATCCTCAAATGCTGGGCATGCTCCTCCTGGCTACAAGAGTACACCAGGATGTTATCAATGAACACTATGACAAACGAGTCAAGATAAGGCTAAAATACAATGTTCATCAGATGCATGAATGTTGTTGGGGCATTGGTCAGCCCAAAATATATCACAAGAAACTCATAATGACCAAACGGGTCCTAAATGGTGTCTTTAGAATATCTGAATCCCGAATCTTCAACTGGTGATACCAGACCTCAAATCAATCTTAGAGAACACCCTCGCTCCCTGAAGCTAGTCAAATAGATCATCAATACGCGGCAAAGGATACTTGTTCTTGATTGTAACTTTGTTCAACTGCCTATAGTCGATGTACATCCGCATAGTACCATCCTTCATATTCACAAATAGAACCGGTGCACCTAAAGGTGACACACTAGGCCTAATGAACCCCTTATCAAGAAGTTCATGAAGTTGTTCTTTCAATTCCTTCAACTCAGTTGGTGCCATATGATACAGAGGAATAGAAATGGGCTGAGTGTCCGATACCAAGTCAATACCAAAGTCAATATCCTTGTCGGACGGCATGCCCGCAAGTCTGCAGGAAACACATCCGAAAAATCTCGCACCACCAGAACAGAATCAATAAACAGAGTATCATCATCAACATCCCTCACAAAGGCCAAATAAGATAAACAGCCCTTCCCAACCATCTGTTGGGCCTTCAAATATGAAATCACTCTACTGGGAACATAGTCTAGAGAACTTATCCACTCAATCCTTAGAAAACCCGACATCGCCAATGTCACGGTCTTAGCGTGACAATTCAGCATAGCATGATACGGAGACAACCAATCCATACCCAAGATCACATCGAAATCGACCATACTAAGCAATAAGAGATCCACTCTAGTCTCCAATCCCCCAATAATCACTACACACGATCGATATACACGGTCCACAACAATAGAATCGCCCACCGACATAGATAGATGAACAGGTGAAACTAAGGACTCATGGGGCATATGCAAATAACGAGTAAAATAGGATGATACATACGAATAAGTGGAACCAGGGTCAAATAATACAGAAGCATCTATGTGGCATACTGAGACAATACATGTGAGCACTGCATCTGAAGCAACGGCATCTGGCCTAGCAGGAATAGCATAGAATCGTGCCTGACCGCCACCTGATCGGCCTCCCTTTGGGCGACCTCTAGATGCTTAGGCCCTACCCCAAGCTACCTAGGTGGGTGGCGGATTTGCTAGTGCTGGTACCATAGGACGAGAACTCTATTGTGGAGCCCCACTCAAAAATCTAGAGCAATCTCTCTTGATATGACCCATGTCCCTGCACTCAAAACAACCCCTCTTCTGATGGAGCTGCTGCTCTTGATAACCTGAGGAACTGCTGGTAGAAACCTGAGCAGATGAGGCATGGTGAGAACTCTGTGTTGGTAGTACACTGAATAAAGGCTGGCCTGAGCGAGCACTGTAAGAACCGTGGCTAACTGATGCACCACGATGAGCTGGACGAGTCATCTGAGCAGTTGTCCCCCAGAATGAACACCACTGGGACCACTCGAACCTCGAGGCCTCTTGGCCTCTCTCTCCTCACGCTCCTGACTATGGACCATCTCTATCTGTCGAGCAATATTAACCACCTCGTCCAAGGTAGCACCACATACCCTCTCCCGAGACATAAGCAACCGCAACCGATATGCGAGGCCATCAATGAACCTCCTAATCCTCTCCCTATCAGTGGGAACCAACCAAACTGCGTGACGAGCTAACTCCGAAAACCTCATCTCGTACTGGGTCACAGACATGCCATCCTGACGAAGCTATTCAAACCGTTTGTGCAGCTCCTCCCTACGAACAGTGGCACAAACTTCTCCAAGAAGAGAACGGAGAACTCATGCCATGTAAGTGGTGCTGCACCTACTGGTATGCACCTCTCACGGGCCTCCCACCATCTGAAGGCAGCCCCTGTAAATGGAAAAGTAGTGAATGAGACCCCACTGGTCTCCAGAATACCTGCCGTGTGAAGAATCTGCTAGCACCTTTCAAAAAGTCCTGGGCATCCTCAGACTCAGCCCCACTGAATGATGGAGGCTGGAGTCTCCCAAATCTCTCTAGTCTCTTCTGCTCATCATCAGTCATAACGGGACCCACCTGGGCCTAAGAAACTGCAACCAGCTGGGCTTGTAGTACCCCCGGTGTCTGAAGTCCCTACATCACCTGTTGTGGAGTATGGGCATCGGGGGTATAAGTATCTCCCCCGGCCTGAGAAGTGGTTGGTACAGCCTGAGCCAAAACTACTTGAGTAAGGCCAGTGCAGACACTCAATATCTGGGACAAAGCCTCCTAAAGGCCTGGAATCACAATGGGCACAGTTGGGGCCTCAGCTGGCCCTGTTGGCTCAATCACATCCGGAACCTGCTCCTGAGCTGGAGCAACTGGTGGATCTGTGGGTGCTGCTCTAGCTGTTGTACGAGTAGGACCTCCGCCCATACTGCGACCTCGGCCTCTCGTGGCCCTAGCTGGTGGTACTGTTGGTTGGTCATCATGTCTGGTACCACGTGTCCTCATACCGTCTGTGAGAGAATAGAACAACCGAAATTTAGTGACCTGAATCAACAAATTCGCACGACAAGAATACAAGAATGTGAAGTTTCCTAAGGGTTCGACAGCATCTCGAAGATAAGTAGAGATGCCTCCGTACCGATCCGCAAGACTCTACTAAACCTGCTCATGACTCATGAGACCTATGTAACCTAGGCTCTGATACCAACTTGTCACGACCCAAAACTCGACCTGTTGTGATGGCGCCTATCATAGTACTAGGCATGCCAACACCTCATATACACTAACACTTTTAAAACTCGAATAAGCGGAAGTAAGTTTAAATAATTTAAGAATTTCACAGATACTGGATATGATCCTCAAAGTCAATATATATATATATATATATATATATATATATATATATATATATATATATATATATATA
>AWOL01S0018405.1:116890-133724 GCA_000715115.1 Nicotiana otophora
CTTAGGCTGGTTCATTGTCTGGAAAGTAAGACACAAATACATAAAACTGAACGATAGAGAAAGGGGGGTCAAGGTCTACGGACGCCAAGTAACTACCTCGCTGATCTCCGAACAGGTAGACTCCACAATCAACAACCGCCGTGCCCAAAAATGCCTGAATCTGCACACGAGGTGCAGGGTGTAGTGTGAGTACAACCTACTCAATAAGTATCGAAAATAAACAAGGCAAGGTAAAAGAAGCTCAATTTGTTGAGGTCACTAGGTAAATCAGTACAATTCTGCGATTTTTGATTAACATATTATGAGATTTAAAGCTAGCCCATACCGCTTCGTGATACGTATATCCATGTGTGCATGTGCACTAGTCCTCAAATACCCTGCTCAACAATATTATAGCATGTAGGGGAAATAAAACAAGTAAATCAGATAAATGATCAAGAAACTACAAGTTTCACACACTGCATGGACAACTCACATGCTAACAATAGAATCTGCAGAGACAACTCATGTGTCAAATATGTCAATATATGGATCCACACGGATAACTCACGTGCTAATAATGTCAATATGTGGATCCGCATGGACAACTCACATGCTGCACAGATAACTCACGTGCCAATAACATAATCCACCCGACATAGCCGCAGGCCCCAGTCCAAAATATCACACAGAAGCAATGAATCAAGTGCACAAGTATATCATGAATGAAATAAGATTTTCGTATCCCTGGGCTGGTATAAATAACATTCTAAAGTGTAGGCATGTGCAAAGTATGTTATCATAGCTCAATCCAGAAATGTCATTAATGAAAGGCATTTATCAGGTTCATTCAGGGATTAAACCTCTATGTAGACTCATCATGGCTCAATTAGATCACATAAACTGTTACCACATGTTAGATATCGAAGCTAGAAGCTTAACAGTCATTTCTAGGCTGATAGGAATCCGAGCACAACCCAAACATGAATATACAACCCCAGTGCCCGCACACGGGATCATCCCCACACATGTGCACACTCAAAAGCATGTGGCTATCACAACAGTTCAGGCAACTAATGCCTCAAGCGAGTTTAAATACGATACTTACCTCAAGCAACTCGAATCACTCTGCTAGAAAGCCCTTGCCTTGTGAAGCGGCCTACGAACGTCTCGAATCTAGCCATAAACAATTCGATACAATCAACACGATTTAAAGTAATCAATTCCATAAGAAAATACCAAGTTCTTAATCAAAAGTCACTCTAAGGTCGGCCCCCGGGCCCACGTCTTGAATTTCGATAAAAGTCATAAAATCCGGAAACCCATTCAACTACGAGTTCAATCCTACCAAATTTATCACAATCTAATACCAAATCGACCCCCAAATTCCCAATTAAACTCTCCAAATCCCTATCCTCAACTCCAAAAATTACACCTCAAAATCACATAATCTAAGTGGGAAAATCAATGTGGAAATATAATTATTGAATACATTTAACCATAAGTGACGTACCTAAATAAACCCCTCAAATATCCTCTCACAACTAGCCTAATCCCAAGCATGAAATGTTCAAAATGAAGAAAAACTTGGAAACCCTCGAATTTAAACACTGCCCGGGCATTTCCGCACCTGCGGAGCCTGGGCTCGCACCTGCGCTCCCGCTTTTGCGCAGAAAAACTCGCTTCTGTGAAACTCACTTAACAGCCGACCAAGCACACCTGCAGTCCCAGCTTTGCACCTGCGAGACCATATCTGCGAATCAAATCTCGCTTTTGCGACTCCCATGCTGCCCGTCCAAATCCGTTTCTGCGGTCGACCTCGCGCTGATGCGAATCCGCATCTGCGGAATATTTTTCGTTCCTCCGACCCCACTGACTTTCCTTCTCTTTGCATTTACGCAATCTTAGATGCTTTTGTGGCTCCACACCTATGGCCAATGCCACTGCAGGTGCAATGACACCAGATCTGCAGCACCTCAGCATAACACTTAAGACAAATTCGATCCGTTAACCATCTGAACTCCACTCGAGGCTCTCGGGACCTCAACAAAACATACCAATAAGTCCTAAAACATGATACGAACTTAGTCAAGCCCTCAAATCATATCAAACAACATCAACACGAATCGCACCCCAATTCAAGCCCATTGAAACTAAAGAAATTGCAACTTCTACAAACGATGTCGAAACCAATCAAATCCCATCTGATTGATCTCAAATTTTGCACACAAGTCACAAATGACACCCCGGACTTACTTCAACTCCTGAAACTCCAATCTGAGCCTGGAACCCCAAAGTCCACTCTTGGTCAAACTTTCAAGTTTGCAACTTTCGCCATTTCAAGCCTAATTCAACTATAGACCTCCAAAGCACAATCTGGACATGCTCCTAAGTCCAAAATCACCCAACGGAGCTAACGGAACCATCAAACCCCTATTTCGGAGTCGTCTACACATCCGTCCATATCCGGTCAACCTTTTCAACTTAAGTTTTCAACCTTGAGACTAAGTGTCTCATTTCATTCCAAAATCCCTCGGATCCGAACCGACTACCCTGGCAAGTCACATAGCAGTTATAAAATACAAAATAAGCAATAATTGGGGTAACAAAGCTACAACTCTCAAAATGACCGGCCAGGTCGTTATACGGGAATAGTTCTGTATGGTGATTTAAGACTTGCACGCAAAATTTGGTATCATTCTGAGTAGATTAAATGTGATTCGGCGCGCTCGGAGTAAGTTTGAAGAATTTGAAGTTCATAAGTTAATTTTATTGGTTTTGGGTTGCGATTCTTAGTTTAAATGTTGTTTTCCACATTCTGAGGGTATGTGTAAGTCTGTTTTATGTTTACGAACTTGTTGGTGTGTTTGGGAGAGGCCCCGGGGGCCTCGGGTGTTAATCGAACAGTGCGGGGACAAAGTTTGGACTTGGGGAAGCTACTGAAGCAGCAGGGCTTCTAGTGCATTCGCACCTGCGAAGGATTAGCCATTGGTGCGGATTTGGGTTGCATGGTCTGAGTCTGCAGATGCGGACATGGGGGCATAGACGCGTGACCGTAGAAGCGGTCAGTAGTCCACAGAGGCGGGCAAGGTCGCAAGCACGGCTCGTACGCCGCAGGAGTGGGCTCGCAGAAGTGAGCCATTTTTCCGTAGATGCAGACTTAGGCCTGGTGAGGGAGAGCCACACCTGTGATGCACTTTCCGCAGATGCGGAGCCGCAGAAGTGGTCATTTCTCTACAAAAGCGAAAATCGCTGGAGGCAGAAGCTTTATTTAAGTCAGGACTTAGACCATTTTGGGTTTATTTATTGCATTCCTTGGGCAATTTTGGAGCTTTTAGAGAAAGAGTTTTCACCTAGTTATTAGAGGTAAGTAATTGCTATCCAATGTTAGTTAAATACATAGATTATGGGTAGATTTTAACATAAAAAATTGTAAAATTTTTGGGTTTAGATGAAAAACCTAGATTTTGATAAAAATGGGATTTAACCACGAAATGATTATGGAATTGGTTGAAAATTATATTTGAACTCGTGAGTTATGGGTAACATTAATCTTCGAAGATTTTCGGGATCCGGGCACGCGAGAACGAGGGTGAAGTTTAGGAATCTTCCAATTTGGGTTGGGTAATTACTCTAATAGTTAAATTATAAATTTTGGAACATGTATTGATTAATTTATATAACATTTGACTAGTTTCCGATTTTTTGGCACTAAGTTGAGGATTTAAAGCATAATTTTGGATCGGGAGTGAGCTTGAGAACAAGGTAAGTCTCTTTCCTAACCTTGTAAGAGGGAACTCATCCCCTCAGGTGTATTTTTGTTGTGAATTACTTGTGTGGGGAGCTACGTACGCACTAGGTGACGAGAGTCCATACATAGTTATATTCCATGGGATGTCCGGGTAGTCATAGATTTACATCATTCTTTGATTGAACTGTTATGTTTATTAATCATATTAATTGTCTAAAATAAAGCTGAGATTAGGGATTGTAAGGTTGAAACTCTCCAATTTAGATTTTTTAATTTTGGGACGAATTAAGGAATATATATAATAACTCTAAGAAATACATATTCACTCGCGTCGCAAGTACTTCCGCGAGCGAGGTAAACTTCTCTACTCTCATAGGAGCAGCCCGTTCGTCTCGGCAGGTTAATAGCTGCATCTATGGTTCGTGTCATTCACACCTCGGCAGTGCACACAGTATATGTTTGGATCGAGCCATACGACCTCGACATAAATCGTGCATAATAATAATCGTAGCCTGATTATACTTGATATTACTTTAGGGCTCCTCCTCACTACAAGGGACCCAAACTTGTTTGGGTTCCTAAGTCTAATCCTTAATTTTCTTGTGCAGGGAGCAATGAAAAGAAGAAGCCAAAAATGGTATATGGATAGTGGCTACTCTAAGCATATGACTGGAAGCATCGATGATTTTCTTTCACTCAAACCCCTGCAAGTAGGGAGTGTGTCTTTTGACAATGGCAAAAAGGGATACATTCTGGGAGTAGGAAGAATTGAGACGACGCTCACTCACTCAATTGAGAATGTGTACTATATGAATGGATTAAAATATAGCCTATTGAGTGTCTCTTAAATCTGCGACAAAGGAAATAAAGTGGATTTTTTATCAAACAACTGCACAGTCACAAATATCGTGACTGGTGAGTATTATTACGCATGATTTATACCGAGGTCGTACGGCCCTATCATCACTACAAGGGACCCAAACATTCACCTCTTCATCGTCAACATCAACAACAAGTGCTGGAGGCACTTATTCATCATTCACCTGCTTTCCTCCTTTTACCGGCCTTCTCCTTTTCTTCTTTTCTTTGTTTTTCTTCAGAACATATTCAAGGGATTTCTTCTTTTGCAGCCTAGTAGTAGGTCTTTTAGGAGTGAGATCTTTGGGAACTGCCGTTCTACTCCTAGCCGTAAAGAAGCTTGCTACAGACACATTGTCATAGTCATCCTCATTATTTTCATTTTCCTCTTCAGATAAAGATCTCATCTCAGGAAAGACAATGGTTAACGGCTCAGCATCGAAGTGAGGAGAAGGAGCATGATCAGTACTAACCTGGGGATCTTTTGAGGAGCATGGGGTTTCATCCCAAGTAGGAGAAGAGGGCTCTTCTTGGGCTGAGGGATAAGGTCCCTCATTTGGTTCCCCGGTAGTACTGACAGGTGCCAAATTTTCCGAGGGCACCAGTTCCCTACCCCCATCCTTATGACTTTCACCTTCCCCCTAAGACCCAATGGTCTCATTTGCATGCTCATACCCACCAACCAAACCTCCCTCTGCAGCAATTAGTAACATGTTCTCAATGGCTTCTTGTTTATTCACCCCCAAAGTAGAATTAGAGAATACAAGAGGAACATTACCTGTAGGAATTAGAGAATACAAGAGGAACATTACCTGTAGGATTGGCAATATTCAGATCAAAGCTTAGAATGGGCGTTGCCGAGTCTTCACTACTACTAACCACACTTTGTTGGGATTTAGAGCTCTCTCCAACTTTCTAACTAGAAACTTCCTGACCCTCATCTCCGTCTATTATTTCGCCTTCTGACATTTTTTCTAGCGATGCAGAAGAAGAGGTGGCGGCAACGAATCGTTTGAGGTTTTGAGTCTTACGACTTCGGTGAGAACTAGAACTCGATTGGGTTTGAGAGGAAGAAGTAGGTGGTTGTTGATCTGGTATGGGGTTTGGACTGGGTGATAGAGAGGAATCTGACATTCGTTCCTGCGCTTCATGAGACGAAGACACTGTGGGGACTACACAGGAATGTTTGAAACTTCTAGATTTTGAGACATAGTGGAGATTTATTGTGGGGAACACGAGAAGAAGAGTGTTTTCTTTAAAAGAGACAAGGGAATTTTTGGCTTTGATGTGGATAGTGAGGAAAGAGACATTGTTTGGGGTTATTTAGAGGAAGTGAGGGGGACCGGTTACAAACGGGTACGAATTACTAAGTAGACGGGTCGTTTAGTAGTGGGTGTAATGTTTGAGTTATAAAAAAGAGACACAGAGAGAGACTGAAATTTTTTAATGATGTGGCACTTTTACAGCTGTTTAAAAAAAATATGCATGAGAGTACAAAGGAACTACTAACCTGAGTAAAGGGAACCAGGTTCCCTTACTTAGTTTTATAAATGTGAGCCTCATCCTTTTACCAAGATGCAGTGTCACTAGCTGCTTGTTTGCTCTATGGTTGCCATGCGTGTCTACCTGTAACAGTATAGAGATGAGTTAGAACTTGCCAGAAAATACTTTTTAGCTGCTTTACCTGTTCATTCTTTCATAGCCAATCATTAAGGGACCTGGTGCTCAACTTAATTTTATCAATCTTAATGCCAATCGATTCTTTTCCAAGTGCTCTCTGCTCAGTGCTTTGGTGAAGATATCTGCTACTTGTTTTTCCGTTTTGCAAAACTTATGCAGATAAGACCCTTTTAAAGATTTTCTTTAAGAAAACAATGTCGCACATCAATGTGCTTTATTCTCTTATAATGAACCGGGTTCTTTGCCATGTTAAAATCACTGGTATTATCACATAGTAATGGCATGCAATCAGAAAATACACCAAAGTCCTCCAGTTGCTGCTTGATCCACAGCAGTTGAGCACAGCAAGAGGCAGTTGCCACATACTCAGCTTCTGCAGTTGAAAGAGCCATAGAGTTTTGTTTCTTTGTACCCTATGAAATCAAACACCATCCCAGAAAATGTGCCATGCCAGATGTGCTCTTTCTATCCACCAGATAACCAGCATAATCAGCATCAACATGCCTAGTTAAGTCGAAATTATCCCCTGAAGAATAGTAGAGAACCAGATCCTGTGTTCCTTTAAGATACCTTAGAATCCTCTTGGCAGCTTTAAGATGAGATTCCTTTGGACTGTATTGAAATCTAGCACATAATCCCACACTGAATACAATATCAAGTCTATTGGTTGTGAGATACAAGAGTGAACTAATGATGCCTCTGTACATAGTTTCGTTCACAGGAGAACCAGGTCCATCCATGTCCAGACGGTTGGCAATGGCAATAAGAGTATCAATAGTTTTTAAACTTTCCATCTCGAATCTCTTCAGGAGCTCTTTAATGTACTTATGCTGGTTTATCATCGTTCCTTTAGGGGTTTGCTTAACTTGCAACCCTAAGGAAAAATTCAATTCCCCCATCACGCTCATTTCAAACTCGATTCCCATAAGCTTTGCAAACTCCTCACACAAGGAGTCGTTTGTTGCACCAAAGATGATATTGTCAACATAAAACTTGCACAATGAGCAGGTTCCTTCCCCGTTTTTTCATAAATAAGGTTTTATAAATGTTTCCTCTTGTAAAGCCATTTTCAAGAAGAAACTTGGACAATCTTTCATACCATGCACAAGAGGCCTACTTCAGTTTATATAATGCCGTGTCGAGTTTGAATACATGTTCAGGATGCTCCTGACACTCAAACCCAGGTGATTGTTTGACAAAGACTTCTTCCTTTAAATATCCATTAAAAATGCACTTTTGACATCCATTTGTAACAATTTGAATTCCATATAAAATGCAAAAGCAATGAGAATTCTGATGGCTTCTATTCGTGCAACTGCAGCAAAAGTTTCATCATAGTAGATCCCTTCTTCTTAATTGTAGCCTTGAACTACTAACCTGGTCTTGTTCCTTGTTGTATTTCCAAATTCATTAAGCTTGTTTCTTAACACCCACCTGGTTCCTATAACCGTTCTATCTGAGGGACGAGGGATGAGGGACCAGGCGCCATACATGGTTCCTCTCAAATTGATGAAGTTCATCTTGCATAGCAGTAATCTAGTCAGCATCTTTCAATGCCTCCTTGATACTTTTAGGCTCAATTTGAGAAAAGAAAGCTGAGAAGGAAAACGAGCTTCTTGTCTTTGATCTGGTTTGAATTCCTGAATCAAGAGGAGTGATTATATTTTGGAGAGGATGTGAACTTTTGTGCTTCCAGTTAGACACTTAAATCTCATTGTGTGAAGATCTAGGTTCCTCGGAATGGGATCCATTGTTGGCATCTATGGATGGGTGAGTACCACTTCCCTGCTCAGCATCAGGAGTTCCTTGCACGGCATCAGTAACTTTATCCTCTGCTTCAGTTGTTGTGATGGAGGAACCAGGTTCTTATGCATTAGCTGAGGGTTCTTTTGTATTTTCTTCGTTGAATTCCTTGAATTGGATCATTAATTCCGCCTTTCCATTTTCCATATCAATGACTTCTCCAGGAACCTTCGACTGCTCTCCGTCTTGATTAATCTTATCATGTGAATTTTTCCCACATAGGTGGTGTGATTCATCAAAGATTACACGTATGCTTTCGTCAATACATTGCATCCTTTTATTGTAGACATTGTATGAGTTGCTTCGTGAGGAATATCCAAGAAATATTGCTTCATCACTTTTGGCGTCAAATTTTCCCAGCGCTTCCTTACCATTATTAAGAATGAAGCATTTGCATCCAAACGTTTTTAGGTGACTTAGCTTGGGCTTCCTCCCGTTCAGAAATTCATATGACGTTTTGTTCAGGAGAGACATGACCATGCACCTGTCCACCAAGTAGCAAGCAGTGTTGACTTTCTCTGCCCAAAAACTATTTGCGCCACTGTCAATTAGCATAGTTCTTGCCATGTCTTCAAGAGTCCTATCTTTCCTCTCCATAACACCATTTTGTTGGGGTGTTCTAGGAGCTCACAACTCCATTTTTAGCACAAAATTCATCGAATTTTGCATTGTCAAACTCTGTGCCATGATCAGACCTTATACTTACAACATTATGGCTCATATTCACTTGAATCTACTTCGCAAATGCAACAAAGACTAGAAAGGTTTCATCCTTTGTTCTAAGAAATAAGGTCCATGTGAATCTGGAATAGTCGTTAACTATGACAAAGATGTACTTCTTTCCTCCCCTACTTGGCACTCTCATAGGTCCACATAGATCCATATGGAGGATATCAAGTGGCCTTGAGGTGCTTACTTCATTCTTGGGCTTGAAAGAGGACCTGACTTGCTTTCCTCTTACATAAGCATCACACACCTTGTGAGCATTGAACCTTGACTTGGGCAGCCCACGGACCATGTCCTTATTGACCAACTTGTTCACCAATGAAAAACTTGTATGTCCCAATCTTCTGTGTCGTAGCTCAGCATCATCATCAACAGCACTCAGACATGTAAGATCCCCATTATGCAAGGACTTAAAATCAGTAACATAGATGTTTTTGTATCTTTTTGCCAATAGAACCACTTCACCAGTCACGAGATTTGTGACTGTGCAGGTTTTTGATAAAAATTCCACTTTGTTTCCTTTGTTGCAGATTTGAGAAATACTCATTACGCTATATTTCAAGTCATTCACATAGTAGACATTCGCAATTGAGTGAGTGAGAGTCTTCCCAATTCTTCCTACTCCCACTATGTAT
This sequence comes from Nicotiana otophora, assembly GCA_000715115.1. NCBI lineage: Eukaryota > Viridiplantae > Streptophyta > Magnoliopsida > Solanales > Solanaceae > Nicotiana > Nicotiana otophora. The sequence goes on from AWOL01S0018405.1 coordinate 126,323, forward strand.
CCCTTTTTGCCATTGTCAAAGGAGACACTCCCTTCTTGCAGGGCTTTGAGTGAAAGGAAATCATCAATGCTTCCAGTCATATGCTTAGAGCAGGCACTATCCATATACCATTTTTGGCTGCTTCCTTTCACTGCTCCCTGCACAATAAAATCAAGGATTAGACTTAGGAACCCAAACAAGTTAGGGTCCCTTGTAGTGAGGAAAAGGGCGAATTAAACTCTTTTTTATCCAAGCAGGCAACATACGTTTTTTAATGGAGGAACCAAGTTCCTTAGCAGTAGTTACCTTTTCAACAAAAGCCTTATTTTTCTGTTGGGACTGAATTCTAGCCTTATAGTTTTCTTTAAAAATGTTCAGTGTTGTCACAATGAGTGCAAAGCCAGTTCTCAGGGATAGTAACATACTTGCTATGTGGATTTTAGGGAGTCCTTTCCTTTTGGAAACCGACTCTCTGCTTGTTCCCACCATTGCTTGTATACATGGCAATGAGTTCATTTTCAAGCTTAATGTATACCTCACTTGCAACTTTATTTCCCTTTTGGTTGTTCCCAGAACTGTTTCTCCTTTTTAGTTCCTCAATTGTTTCTTTTAGATCCACAAACACTACCAATAGGTCATCTCTCTCATATTCTATGGTTTCATGTTTTTCAATTAGAACATCTTTTTCTTTCTTTAGAACCTCGATGGTTTCCTTTAGGTCAACCACTACGACTACCAGATCATCTCTCTCATGTTTTACCTCTCATAGTTCCACAGTTAACGCATTTTTATCCTTTATAAGACTATGATAAGCATAAATTAAAACTTTGCCAAAGATATAAGCTTCTTCTGAGAATAAGACTTCAAAATATTTTGAACGTCTAGAAAGTTTACAAAATCATCATCATCATCTTCATCATCATTAGATTTTGCCATCAAGGTAAAGATAGAGTCATATTCATCTAGTTCACTTTCAACTGCCATCATGGAGGTGTCACCTTATTCATCATCTTCTCCAGATTTGCTAGAAGAATCTTCCCATGCAGCAAGATCTTGTTTCACAACATTGTCAGCGGCATCGTTTCTCTTGAATCCTTTGTCAGGAATCGAATTCCTCTTGACTGCTTTGTCTGTGTTGTGCTTGTACTACTCTTGCTTGAGGAGAGAACAGTCCTTTATGAAGTGTCCTGGCTTCCCACATTTATGACACAAGTCATAACCTCTTGGCTTGCTGGAGCTATCCCTTTTGGAATGCCTCCATTCATGCAAACCATTTTTTGAAATCGCTTCGTCAGGTAGGCCATGTTAGCATCCTCACCACTCGAGTCATTGTTGTCTGCCTTTAAAACTAGGTTCTTCTCCTTTTTGGTCTCTCTCCTTTCATGGTCCTTTTTTTTTATTTTATAAGTCTTCATATTACCAATGAGTTCATCAATGGTCAACTTTTGCAGATCCTTTGCCTCCGTGATAGCATTTACTTTGCTTTCCCAGGAACCAGGCAATACACTGAGTATTTTCTTGACAAGTTTGTTCCTTGGAATGATCTCTCCTAGAGAGTGAAACTCATTGATGATAGAGGTGAATCGAGTATGCATGTCCTAAATGGACTCATCATCCTTCATCTTGAAGAGTTCATACTTAGTGGTGAGCATGTCAATCTTTGACTGCTTGACTTGAGTTGTTCCCTCATGTGCTGTTTGGAGAGCTTCCCAAATCTCCTTGGCAGATTGACATGCAGAGATTCGGTTGTATCCATCTGGTCCAATGCCACAGACGAGGATCTGTTTTTGCTCGAAAGTTCTTCTCTATGGCCTTTCGGTCAACATCGTTGTACTCCTTCCTTATCTTTAGAACTATCACTGCTGGCTTGCCAATAGTTTTCATGGGGACGAATGGTCCATCGCGGATAACATCCCAGAGCTCTGAATCTTCAGCCATGATAAAATCATGCATCCTTATCTTCCACCATCCGTAGTATTGTCCACTGAATCTTGGCAGTCTGTAGGTTGATTGATCTTCTTCAAAGATTGGTGGAGAAGCCATTTGGATCCTTTCTAGGTGTTAGCCTGATAGAAAGAACCTACTCTGATACCAATTGATGGAAGCTTAGGGTCCACCAAACTATATAGAGAACCTAGTTCCCTATCAGTTCCCACAAAACACACACAATAAGAGATAAATAAATGACACAACAAAGTTTTACGTAGAAAACTCCCAGCTCACGGGATTAAAAACCACGACCTACACTCGTAGGATTTCAACTTCACTAACCAAGCAACTTTAAATTACAACCTATTGTAACCTAGGAATCAAACTCTTAATCTCTCACTGACTTGTAATAACTCTATTACAAGCCTTTTTGTAATAACTCTATTTCAAAGCTCACAACTCGACTAGCTCTAGCCAAGACACAAACTCAAGTTTTATGGTTTTACAAATGATTTCCTACACAATTCTTCTAGCTAAGCTAAGTAGGAATTACAAGTAGATCACTCTAACAAAAGTATAACACAACTAAGGACATATGATAACACAGCGCTGGAAACTGGTCCTTCGTTATATTGTTCTTTGTTCTTGAAGCCTGGAAGTCACTTGCAAGATGGCAACACACTTGAGAGCAAAACTTAATCAATTTTCGGATGTGCAAGTTATTTTCCCTTGCTTCATATTGATAATATACAAGTGATGTCACTTGGATGATGCAAGCAATTATCTGGTACAAGGCTTTCCCAATAAAGTAATTGTTGCACCGTTTGCCCTGTTGCGTGTGTACAGAGGAACAGTTGCGGTGACTTTACAGCTGTGAGGAGTTGACTGGTACAGTCAGCAAGAGAACAGATGTTCATCTGTTCCCTTTGTCGCATCTTTGACTCTAGTTGTTGGAACTTGTGCCCGACTTGAGACTTGTTGTTCTTGAGCATTTTGAGGAGGTGTAACAGATTTCCGATCTGGTTCTTATCATTAAGTTTGTTAGATCATCAAAATATAACAAGTCACATAACTTATCACTTTTAAACCAGAGAACACAGAGCAAAGAGACACTCTGAGGGGTTAACCAAACTTCATACGATTTACTCATTGAATTGACCAAAAAAAAAAAACTTTTAGAATCCTAGTACTTAAATATAGAACAAAACAGACCAAAGACACAAACAAGCACCACAATTGATATTATTACATTTCTTCAATTAAAAACATTCAGAGATAACTTTAGAAAAGTTATTAGCGAAAAAAAAAACTTTAGAAAAGTTAACATTTTTAAGTAATGCTCGTTTACTCCAGCAAAATAATAGCTATGAGCTATTGTGGTGGAAACAAGAAACATCCCTACTTTATCTAAAAATTACATGTTTGATCCAATGTTAACCCTCAGTTATTTAAAAAAAAAAAAAAAACTAAGGACAAAACCAAATCAAAAAAAAAAAAAAAAAAAAAAAAAAAAAAAAACATCACGTGATATGCACGTGATCCTTGCCCTCCCTTTCAAATTCAAACTAGTTCAAACTAGTACCAAGTCATAATAATTACTATAACAATTTAGAACAAAATAATACAAGGAAAAACTCTTTTATTCGAAGCTTCTGATACTTTAACAACAAATATCTAATGTGCGGGGTCGAAGTTTGAGAGGTCGATCTTCAACCCCCCAGTATGATATTACAAATATTTCTCTATTTAATAGTATTATTGTTATTTATAAATTGTTGTTCGCTACTTCCTTCACGTATGTGACACTTTTTGTTTTTCGAAAATTAATATTATAAAATTAAAATTAAAATATTCAAAAACTATATGAAAAGTATTATATGTATTGGGACGGTGAATTGTATAGGATAAAATATGCTATGACACGTGGCCGTCCAAAACATGGACATGTGGAACCCAAGACGGAGATGGCCAAAGACCGAAGGTAACTTTTTCGTTTATCACCGGAAAGAATAATGCTCATAAATATGTGATAAATTCTTTTCGCCCAATAGCATCTAATAGATAATATTCTATAGCAATAAGAGCAATTATTCGTTACAGAGAATTTGGCATTTACGTCCACCGTTACATCTTCATTAATGTCCCTCGTAACTTACATTAAAGAAGGGCACGATCCTAGGACCTCCTTCATATCTATAAATAGTGAGCTCGGTTGTCATTGGAAAGGATACGAATTTTCTGATAAACTTACGCTACATTTTATACAAAGCTCAATACAATCTTATCTTCTTACTTTTTGATTTCGTTGTTGTTGTGCCCAGAAATTATATTCCCGGAACTGTTGCTTCTGTTGTTTCGTCTATATCCTAAGGTTAAGTATTGCATAATTCTTTGATTATTTTACTATTTCAGGATCAAATTAATTCATTTGTCTAGAAACAACGTATAAATTCAACTGTACCGTTTAACGGGTAAAAGATTTGGCGTCCACCGTGGGGCCTAGACAGCCGTGTAATTAAATTGATCCTTGCCTTTTTAACTAACGTGTTTTGATTATTTTATCTTAGAAAAAATCATAAGAAATGGCAGATAACACTATTAACAACATGCACCACCCCGAGATTCGAGGGGATCATCCTCATTTCGAGGACTCATTCAGTGACACCCATAATGAGTGGAATGGCGTTACACCGGTGCATGACAGGCAATATCCTCGATATTTTTGGGAGACAACTCCAGATGATGCTGATGAGAAACATGTCATTGATGCGGTAAGGTTCTTGCAAGAGCAACAGGCGATCATTCTAGGCCACCTCACGCGACAGGATAAGGTTATGACGGAGTTGAAGCAGGCGCTGTTGGGAGCTTCAAATAATGCAAACAGACGAGATCTGATTCCTCCCGGGGTTCCCGCGAATCAAACAACGTAGAGGGTCGACCACAACACTCCCAGGGGTGAAATTGGCTTCGATGGGGTGGGGGGAGCGAAACCGACCTCAACAACGAGAATGATCCTTTCCAAAATGAACTTTTACGATTTATGAGGGAAGTGAATGCCTGTATGGACCGGATCCCGGGTGCGCCACCGGTGCTGAAGGTACGGACTCGAAAAAGTATACTCAATTGCTATACAAGCCAAGTGCTGCACGAGAGTTAATCCCGAAGTTGGTCAAAATACCTGAAGTGCCAAAGCATGATGGAACTTCAGACCCCCAGGAGCATATTACCACCTACAGAATGACAGTAAAGGGAAATGATTTAGCTCCTCACGAAATTGAATCTATGTTGCTAAAGAAATTTGGAGAAACCCTCATGAGGGGAGCCTTGACGTGGTATTCGCTGTTATTCGAGCATTCCATAGACTCCTTTGAAATGCTCGTGGATTCTTTCATCAAGGCTCATGCCGGGGCTAGAAAAGTACAGGCCCGAAAGGCTGACATATTCAGGATTGTGCAAGGAGAGTTTGAGCTTCTACAAAAGTTTGTTACCTGATTTCAGAAGGAAGAATGTTTCTCCCGGATGTCCCGGATGAATGGGCGGCTGAAGCATTCACCAAGGGATTAAATCCAAGGAGTTCAGACACCTCCCGAAAATTAAAGGCAAGCCAACTCGAGTTTCAAGCAATGACCTGGGAGGATGTCCACAACCGGTACGAATCGAAAAAAAGGATCAAAGATGATCAGGTTGGTTTTCCATCATCGACCAAAGGACGAGAAAAGAATAGAGAAAAATCAAAGGATGATTTTGACGCAGACAAACGAACTTTGAGGGGCTGGTTGTTGCCCTACGAACGGACCAAATGCCACAGTAGAGGTTTTCGGACAGCGAACAGGTTCACCATTGATAGGAGGACTGATCGCGGTCGTAACAATCGATCACAGTAGGATAAAGAAGCGTTAGGGTCGCGAGAGCCTTCTTACCCAAGTTATCGAAATACAACTTCAATGTCAGTATAGTGGAGTTGGTATCGGCCATGAGAAACATCAAAGAAGCACGGTTCCCAAACCCGATGAGATCTGATCCCATCCAGAGGGATCCTAACTTGTGGTATGAATACCACGGGATGAATGGCAACTGGACAGGGGACTGTCGACTCCTCCGGAAAGAAGTGAAAACATTATTGAAGAATGGTCACCTCAGAGAATTATTGAGTGACCGAGCTAAGAACAATTATGGTCGTAACCGGGACAACACTGAACACATGAAAGCAGGAGAAGCTCCCCCGTGTCAAACAATTAACATGATTTTTGGAGGGAACGAGATTAACGGAATCATCTTTTCAGCAGCAAAGAAGATGAAAATATCAATAACGCATAGCAAAAGGCTTCGGGAATACGATATCACTTTTATGGAGGAGGACGTTGTCACGCCCAAACCTCGTGGAGCACAACCGGCGCTCAACCGAGTGAACCCGGTCGAGCAAGCCTATTAAACCTTTTCTACCCGACTCATTCATAATCTAAAAAGGGATCGCATCACCATTTGTAAAATAGGGGAGAGATCGGTTATATAAATATATATAAACGTTGCTAGTTCATTTTTTCTTATATACATTATGCCATAGTTGAGTTTCCAAAATACAACTCGATCCAACGACCACCCCAACATACATACATGACCCACATAAACGTCTACGGAGCCTCTAAGAGTACAAAAGAGCAACATGACAATGCCGGCAACAAGGCCCCGACTATACCTAAAAATATGAAAACTTATACAAAAGAAGGACTACATGACCCCTGGGAGAAATGGGGCTTGCCAAGACTGCTGTGAGGAGAGAAAGAGCGCACCACTATCTGCGATCGGCACTATCTGGGATGGAACCACCTACATCCATTCAAAGATGTAGCGCCCCCGGCAAAAGCGACGTTAGTACTGTCGAATAGTACTAGTATGTAAGGCAAACACCAATCTTAGTATAATGAATAGTGAAACAAAGAGAAGGCAGTCATAATAATCAATAAGTACTTCATAGAAATACAAAGAAACACCAAGTAAGGATCACATAGTTTCCAATTCAATATTTTCATCTTTTTAGATTAATAATCTTTAGTGCCAAATCCACAACTCACAATGCCACTGTGAGTGAGACATATCCATATCCACCATGAAAATCAATAATTCCAATATAAATGCCACCATGTGTACACCATGACGTCCGATCTCGACCCGATCGGCTAAGCCATCTCACTTGAGACATAACCTCTTTCAATTCACTCAATTCACATTTCTTTCCCATCTTTCGTTACATGGCACAAACAGCCTCATTTATTAAGTAGTTCTTGGCACTTGGGAACATTTTACAATTCAAGTCTTTTCCTTTTTATTCGTTCAAATAACATCATAATTCATGTTGATAAGTACCACCACATAAGTCATTGCGCACATAAAGGAAGGAGCTTGGAAAAGCATAATTACGTTCTCAAATAGTATGATGACATGGTAACCATCTAAAACAATTAGGGAACATAAATCGTTCAATCCAACACACTAA
>AWOL01S0018406.1:0-15279 GCA_000715115.1 Nicotiana otophora
GACCCAACTCTCTCAAAATAGTAAGTAAAATAGTTGTCCGACCCTATAAGGCTCGGTATATATGTATAACTGCTCTGTCGTAGTAGGCTCTCTCATAGGCACTCGGCCATACTAGGCTCTGTATCTCGACCAACCGAGCTCGCTCATAGGATCTCGTCCACAGTAGGCTCGGTATATAACTTACCATCTGATCAGAGGTTGCCCAATAGGGGCCTGCCCATCGATTATAGCTCGATGGTAATGCAAATACTGTAATACTGTATATATAGGCACTCTACTCTCTTGACTGGAAGAAGACAATACTCGATTAAATATGAAGTCTCGATATGGACAATAGAGTAATTGATGAGGCTAGGATAATATATATAAATTCGGGTGTATGAACTTCTCATTATGCCTCATTATCAAACACTTGTAGTTACTGGATCATGACAAAATGAAAGAAAGATTTAACCTTAAGATACCTGGAGTAGGGAAAAATCCATATGATATTCTTGGAAAAGGTTGCATCGTGTTCCCTTAGAATCACAAAATCCAGTGGCTATTATGCTAAGAAGTCTCGTATAAACTTTGTTTCAAGAAATATCATGTTTAGATATATTTCTTGTATGAATTTGCTGTATAAACTTTGTTTCAAGAAAATGTCTCGCAAAGTTTCTTCTATGAAATCACAATTACAAGAAAGAAAAAGACTAGGAAATGGGGAATGAAATAATCAAGTTGTAGTTTCTGTAAGTAGTGCAAAGTCTATTGAGCCAAAAACGGAATAAGTGCAAGTAGTGGTGTTTCTCATTTTGTTTTTCATTTTAGTATTACTTTGTGGAATTGGAGAAGAAGATAAGGTGTGAAATATCCGCTGCCTAATGCTACTTGTATAACCTTTGTGATTGTCATGCCCCGAACCTGGGTGCGAGACCGGCACCCGGTGCCTTATCTCTCCTTGCGTACCAGCTTGCGACTAGGGAACTCTGAACATATGATGTCGTACTTTGGCCATGGGCCACATTGCAAGACAACTGCGAATGCGGACTAATTATCAATATAAAGCTTGGCCGACAAGGCCGTCATAACTACTACAGCTGGAAAAACAATAAAATATACATAAAAGGCCTACCATCCCAACATACACACTAACTGACATGATATGTATACAAGCCTCTACTGGTGGATATACTGTGATCGGAACAGCTCCCCGACCTACTCATAACATATATACATATGTACAAAAGATGTACATAAAGCTCTAGACCCGGCAACTATGAAAGGAATGGAACTTACCAATCAAGCTGAACTGGGGCAACACTTAATGAGGAGGTATACCCGTCTGTCCGTCTAAACCTGCACGCATGAAATGCAGCGCCCCGAGAAAAGGGACGTCAGTACAAAATAATGTACCGAGTATGTAATGAAATATAGTGAAAGATGAGACTGAACTGATAATATAATAAGTGAAAGCAACTGGAAGTAAAAGATAATCTGAAGATATGCTTACCTATTGATACTGACTCAACTCTCTCAATATAGTAAGTAAAATAGTTGTTCTGGTCCTATAAGGCTCGGTATATATATATATATATATAAAAAAAAAACTGCTCTACCGTAGTAGGCTCACTCTTGGGCGCTCGGCCATACTAGGCTCTGTATCTCGACCAACTGGGCTCGCTCATAGGCGCTCGGCTACAGTAGGCTCGGTATATAACTTACCATCTGATCAGAGGTTGACCAATAGGGGCCTGCCCATCGATTATAGCTGGATGGTAATGAAAATACTGTAATACTATATATATAGGCTCTCTACTCTCTTGCTAGAAGAAGACAATACTCAATTAAATAGGAAGTCCCTTTAGGGACAATACTGTAATTTATGAGACTTGGATAATGTATATAAATTCGGGAGTATGAACTTCTCGTTATCAAACATATGTAGTTACTGGATCATGCCAAAATGAAAGAAAGATTTAGCCTTAACATACCTGGAGTAGGGAAAATTCCTTATGCTATTCTTGGAAAAGGTTGCACCGTACTCCCTTAGAATCGCAAAATCCCGTTGCTATTATGCTAAGAAGTCTCGTATAAACTTTGTTTCAAGAAAAATCACGTTGAGATATCTTTCTTGTATGAGTTTGCTGTATGAACTTTGTTTCAAGAAAACGTCTCGCAAACTTTCTTGTATGAAATCACAATTACAAGAAAGAAAAGGACTAGGAAATGGGGAATGAAATAATCAAGTAGTAATTGTTGCAAGTAGTGCAAAGTCTATTGAGCCAAAAACGGAACAAGTGGAAGTAGTGGGGTTTCTCATTTTATTTTCTTTCACTTTAGTACTACTTTGTGCAATTGCAGAAGAAGATTAGGTGTGAAATAACCGTTGCCTAATGCTACTTTGATAACCTTTGTTATTGTCACGCCCCGTACCTGGGGGCGAGACCGGCAGCCGGTGCCTCATCTATCCTTGCATACCAACTTGCGACTAGGGAACTCTGAACATGTGATGTCGTACTGTGGCCATGGGCCACATTGCAAGACAACTGCGAATGCTGACTAAATATCAATATAAAGCTGGGAAGACAAGTCCGTCATAACTACTACAGCTGGCAAAACAACAAAATATACATAAAAGGCCTACCAGCCCAACATACTGCACTAACTAACAGGATATGTCTACAAGCCTCTACTAGTGGATATACTGTGATCGAAACAGCACCCCGACCTACTCATAACATATATACATATGTACACAAGATGTACATAAAGCTATAGACCCGGCAACTCCGAAAGGCATGGAGCTTACCGATCAAGTTAAACTCGAGCAACACTTAATGAGGAGGTCTACCCGTCTGTCTGTCTAAACCTGCACGCATGAAATGCAGTGCCCCCAGAAAAGGGACGTCAGTATGAAATAATGTACCGAGTATTTAAGCCAATATACTGAAAGCTGAAACTGAACTGATAATATAATAAGTGAAAGTAACTGGAAGTCAAAGATAATCTGAAGATATACTTACCTGCTGATTCTGACTCAACTCTCCCAATATAGTAAGTAAAATAGTTGTCCGGCCCTATAAGGCTCGGTATATATATATAACTGCTCTGCCGTAGTAGGCTCGCTCATAAGCGCTCGGCCATACTAGGCTATGTATCTCGACCAACTGGGCTAGCTCATAGGCGCTCATCCATAGTAAACTCGGTATATAACTTACCATCTGATCAGAGGTTGACCAATAAGGGCCTGCCTATCGATTATAGCTCGATGGTAACAAAAATACTGTAATACTGTATATATAGGCTCTCTACTCTCTTGACTGGAAGAAGACAATACTCAATTAAATATGAAGTCCTGATAAGGACAATACTGTAATTTATAAGACTTGGATAATGTATATAAATTCGGGTGTATGAACTTCTCATTATGCCTCGTTATCAAACACATGTAGTTACTGGATCATGCAAAATGAAAGAAAGATTTAGCCTTAACATACCTAGAGTAGGGAAAAATCCGCATGATATTCTTGGAAAAGGTTGCACCGTACTCCCTTAGAATCGCAAAATCCCGTTACTATTATACTAAGAAGTCTCGTATGAACTTTGTTTCAAGAAAAATCACGTTGAGATATCTTTCGTGTATGAATTTGCTATATGAACTTTGTTTCAAGAAAAAGTCTCGCAACATTTCTTGTATGAAATCACAATTACAAGAAAGAAAAGGACTAGGAAATAGGGAATGAAATAATCAAGTAGTAGTGCAAAGTCTATCGAACCAAAAACGGAACAAGTCGAAGTAGTGGGGTTTCTTGTTTTTTTTCTTTCACTTTGTGGAATTGGAGAAGAAGAGTAGGAGTGAAATATCTGCTACCTAATGCTACTTTGATAACCTTTCTCTTGAATTAGAAAGGTGTTAGGTTTTAATGTAATGACTAAGCCTCATATTAAATGTGCCACCTTTTCACTTAAATGCAAGAGTCATCATATGTATCTCCATGTGGCTGCCACGATGTGGATCATTAATCTTATCCAAAAAATGTAATTAATCAACCACTAATTATTAATTAACTAGTTAATTCCCCCATTAACCAATAATTCACATAATTAAGGATTATGTCAAATTACTTAAAATACTACTCACTTTTAACATACCTTATACACCTTACTATCATGGTCATGTGGTAGCTTGTACGACACTAGTTCATAAATACTGGGTACTTTAGCTCGGGCCGTAGTTTATCCCAACATGACAAACTTCGACAAAAATTTATTTATTTCGATTTGGTTACCCTCTCACCGTCACGAATATGCTCATCACTTATTTGAAATAGCATAAGGCTTATAATCTCAAAATAATCTCATTCCCGAACTTATGTTGATTAACTTACGACGAAACTTTAACGTACGAAAACATGGGGTGTCACAGGGATCAAAGGTAAGTTGTGGTGCATTTAGAGGAGTGTGATAAGTTTTGGTTTGGGGATACTAGGTCGGGTAATGGTGTTGTTGTTGATGGGTTTGCACTGGTGGTGGGATTTGATTTTTGAGGAGGTGCGAGATTGTGATACTAGTGTATTGCAGGAGGATTTTGTGGAGCTATGGGTGCTGGATTTTGGTTTTGGGTGTTTTGCGGTGGTGTTTAGTTTTGAGTGGTTGTGTTTTGCTGGTTGATGTTAAGGACATTTAGAGTAAGGGAAGGGTTTGCCAGATTTCGGACCTGCTGAAGCTCACCCTGCAACTCCAAGATTCTTTGCTCCAAACGTAAGACCTACTCATTCTATCCTGGCGTACTTCTTCCGTCTGAGGTTTAAACATTCTCTGCCATGGTAGCATTGTCTTTTCGATTACCACTTAGATCATCCATCTACCCTTTGCCTTTGCCTTTGCCTTTCAGGTGGCTAGGTGGAGGAGGAAGTGGAGGACCTTTGGATATGGTGTGGTATGTTGATGAGGCTGGAATGCACGGACCAACCTTTGGGAATGGGACTAATCAAAAGAAAAAGGCAAAAGGTAACAAAGTTAGTAAGACAAAGTAAAAGTGTGTTTGCAATAATTAAGCATGTATCACATATGGTTATGCAATAATTCGCGTCCTAATTTGGGGACCTCATTCTTCCTGAGGTAGGTCTAAGCGACACATAGACATGGAGAAAACTCATGCCAATGTTTCCTCACTCCATTAATACGAAAATAAGCCAAATCAACGTCACGACCCAAAATCTAACCATGGTCGTGATGGCGCCTATCTTGTTACCAGGCAAGCCTACCTCCCAAACTATTTCTACTAAACCGATTATAAGAATTTAATAAAACATTTCAAAATTTGAATTTCTCATAAACTAAATCAACTCTAAATATAATTTTAGAAATACGGAAACGAGCCCCAACATCATGGTGTCACTAAGTCATTAGCGTCTAAATCTATGAACTAAGAAATGAAACTGTCTAACTGCCAATACAATCCAAAAGAAGAAATTATAAAAGGAGTAACAAGGTCCTGCGAATGCTAGCAGCTACCTTGCAATCTCCACAGATAGCCGCATGAACTCAACAATCACCGCGCTCTAACTCACCTGAATCTGCACATAAAGTGCAGGGTGTAGCATGAGTACAACCACCTCAGCAAGTAACAGAAATAACTAAGGAACTGAGCAATAATGACGAGCGAAGTAAAACAGTCCAATTATTTATTTTCACAATTTTAAAAATAAACATAAATAAACAGGTAAATTCCATAACTCAGTAAATTCCACAAAGAAGTTTAACAGATAAATGCAGCAACAACACAAATAAATACAACCTCACAGCAGTGTCACTCCATCACTCATCACTCGACACTCGACACTCAATATGGAAAACACTCAACACTCTGCGCTCACTGGGGGTGTGTACAGACTTCGAGGGGCTCCCAAAGCCCAAGCGCTAAGCACGGACAACTCACGTGACATCATATCAATACCTGGATCCGCACGGTCAACTCACGTGCTATGCAAACAACTCACACGCTATGGTATCAATAACTGGACCCGCACGGTCAACTCACGTGCTACGCGGACAACTCACGTGCTATGGTATTAATATCTGCACAACCAGGCCCTTGGCCTCTCTCAATCATGTACCTCACTAGCCTCATCATCACCAACAAATAAGGGAACACAACCCATATCAAGTATCACCGCATATTAGCAAATAATAGAGACTGAGGTAAATATGTACACAATTTCTGTGACTGAGTACAAATAATGTGAGCATGAATAAAGCCTAAGCATGATCTCTAACATGAAGGAAAACAAGTTCAACAACAAATAAACACATAACCACAGATAATAGCCATTAGGCCTCACGGGACTGACCAAGTCTCAATCCCTCGCAGTGCACACCCATACGCTCGCCACCTAGCATGGGTATCATTTCCAAACAATCACGTGATGCCAAATCTCCGGGTTTATACCCTCAAAGCCAGAGTTAAAACTATTACTTACCTTAACAGCGTAAAACTCCTACTCCGGGATGCCCTCATCTCTGGACTCGGTCTCCAAAAGCTCGAAATCTATCCATAATCCGAATAATACTATCAACATAGGCTAAAGAATCGAATTCCAATGGAAAAACTACTTCGGGATTCCCACACCTCGAAATCCGACAAATTTTACAAAACTAGAAAGCTCATTCACTCACGAGTCTACCATACCAAATTCATCAAAATCCGACATCGTTTGGTCATTCAAATCCTTGAATTACTTCTCCAAAAATCCGAAGCCCTAGCCCCTCATTTTCACTAATTACAATGACTAAACAACGGCAAATCACCATATATACAAGTATTAGGGCTCAAGAAACTTACCGCACTGGTAGACCTTGAATCACCCTTCAAAAATCACTCTAGAAGCTCCACAAACCGACTTGAAAATGGTGGAAATGAACCAAATTCGCAAAGGGTTCTATTTATGCTTTCTGCCTAGGTTTTTCGCACCTGCGGCCATTTTATCGCACCCGCGCGACCGCACCTACGGTCCAAGGAGCCGCACCTGCGCAACTCACTTAATTCCCTAGCTTCCGCACTAGCGGACACCTTTCTCGCACTTGCGGACTCGCATCAGCGGTCCCAGGTGCGCATCTGCGAAACCAGCCCAAAATCCTCATCTTCGAATCTGCGAAACTAGCCCAAAATTCTTCGCACCTGTGTTCCCAGCCTTGGCCCAGCATCGCCCACACCTGCCCACTCCCCAAGGGCACCAGCGGCCTCGCACCTACGAGGCTTTCTTCCGCAGGTGCGAAAATAGTAGTAGCAGCAGCTCCAGCTGCAAATTCCAACTTCGACAAATCCGTTAACCACCCAGAATCACCCCGAGGCCCTCGGAACCTCAACCAAAAATACCAACAAGTCATATATCAACATACCAACTTAGTCAAACCTTCGAATCACTCAAAACAATAACAAATCATCAAATTACCCTCGGATTCAAGCCTAAGAACTTCTAGATTTCCAAATTCGGCAACTGATGCTGAAACCAACCAAACCACGTCCGAATGACCTCCAATTTTTCACACACATCACAAATGACATTACGAACCAACTCTAACTTCCAGAATTCCATCCCGACCCCGATATAAAATTTTCCACTACCGACCGAAATCGCCAAATTTCCAATTTCACCAATTTAAGCCTAATTCTACCACGGACCTCCAAATCGCATTCCGGACATGCTCCTAAGTCCAAAATCACCATACGGAGCTATTGGAATCATCAAAATTCAATTCCGAGGTCGTTTACATATAGATCCATATCCGGTTGACTTTTCTAACTTAACTTTCTAACCAAGAGACTAAGTGTTCATTTCACTCCAAATCTACTCCGGACCCAAACCTACCAACTCGATATAGCTCAAAACCGCTAAACAATACATAAAGAAGCAGGAATGGGGAAATAGGGATATAACTCGTGAAACGACTAGCCGGGTCGTTACAATCAATCTTTCACTAAATCAAAAATAATAATTATACAGTCACTAATGGAATTAAGAATTACTATATCGAAATATAATCTAGTCTAGAAATCAGTTAAAAACATTATCTCCTGGTCTACTTGGTCCCTAAAGGACCTTCTCCATGCTTGGCTCTCTTGACTCCATCAATCACATTTCCCAAATCGCACATGTTGAGTATCAAGTACGCCATGGCCAACTTCCCTCCTTCATCCCAATCCATACCTTGACAATCCCAAAGCCTCTTTCTCATATTCCCCTCTAGCTCCATTAGTCCTTGTTCTAGATGTTCCAAAATATCTGTTGACTTATTTGCAATTTCCTTCCATTCTTCGATCGCTTCCATATCCACCTTATGGTGCTCTCTATTTTTAGCTTCAGATACGAACACCCTTTTTGTAGCCTCTTGTACTTTATTTGTGCCTCACCCACCTCATCAACGATCCTATCTTTTAGATTGATCCCTTGTCTATCGTCCCCAACTATGTCATCCTCCAACCATGCGAGATAGTAGTACATATGACCGGCATGAACCCATCTGGCTCAGTAGTCTTGTTACACCCCATGTTTTTGTATGTGAAAGTATGCCATAAGTAAATTGATGAAAGATCGGAAATGAGATGTTATAGTCCGTATTTTTGTACATTAAAGTTTTGTCGTAGGCTAATCGACGTAAGTTCGGGATGGAAATTATTTTGAGATTATAAGTATTAATGCTATTTCAAACAAGTGATAAGTAAATTCGTGAAGGTGAGAAGGTAAGCGAATAAAATAAAATAAGTTTCGTCGAAGTTTGGAAATTTGGGTTAAAAACCGGTCCGAGCTATAATACCCAGCATTTATGGACTAATGGCATACAAGGTACCACATGACTATGATAGTAAAGTGTATAAGGTGTGTTAAAAGTAAGTAGTATTTTAAGTAATTTGAGATAATTATTAAATATGTGGGTAATTGGTTAATTATTGGTTAGTAGGAGATTAGTAAATTAACAATTAATTAGAATTGGATAAGCTTGATGGATCTTACCACCAACGTGGCAGCCCATGAAGTAGTTAACAAAGCCACTTAGTGTTACACCCCATATTGTTTTGTACGTGAAAGTACGCCATACATTAATTGGTGAAAGCTCGTAAATGAGATGTTACATCCTGTATTTTTGTACGTTAAAGTTTCATCATAAGTTAATTGACGTAAGTTCGGGAATGACATTATTTTGGATTTATAAGTATTATGCTGTTTCAAACAAGTGATAAGTAATTTTTTGAAGGTGAAAGGGTAAGCCAATCAATGAAAATGAGTTTCGTCGAAGTTTGACATTTAGGGATAAAATACGGTCCGAGCTATAATACCCCGTATTTATGGACTAATGCCATATAAGGTACCACATGACCATGATAGGAATATGTATAAAGTGTATTAAAAGTGAGTAATATTTTGAGTAACTTGAGATAATTCTTGATTATGTGGATAATTGGGTAATTATTGGTTAGTGGGAGATTAATAAGTTAATCAAGAGATTAGTGGATAATTAATTAAAATTATGGGTAAGCTTAAAATGCCTCAACGTGGCAGCCAAGGGAGTAGGTAATAAGTGACTCATAAATCACACTTTAAGGTGGAAAATTAGTGAGGTTAGTTGGCTTAGTCACCATACAAAGTGGGGCTCACTGTCTTTGATAAAAGGAACCATCTTCCTACATTATTAAAGAGAAATGACAATTTCCAACGTGAAATGCTACAAGGTCCAACATGACGTTCTGAAGGGATGAATCTACAAAGTACAACATGAAATTCTCCAAAATGCTACAAGGTCAAACGTGAAATACTAATTCAAAGAAAGCCCGGTACAATCTTTCTCAAGAATATCATAGGGATTTTTCCCTACTTAGATCCGCCGTTACATGTTTTCGCAAAAGAGAATCGGTTCAGGTATGTTAAGGCTATCCCTTATTTCCTTTTGGCATGATCTATGCGACACAAACGAAACAAGCAAATGCATAATTTCCATAAATGACTATATTTATAGAAATACTAAAGATGCTTATGTTCTTGATTCCCCATGTGTCATATTATTTTATCATCTATAGATGGGTATCATAAAATACGTAAGTTGATAAAGTTTATTTCATGATATTAATCAAAGGCATAATGGTCCTATGACGTTCTGAGAGATTTTATTGACATATTTTATATACATTGCATTCGTTTATAAATGAACACTAACCCATGACCAGATGGCGTTATATACGCGTATATATATATATATGTATATGGAATATGGGAAAAGGTTACGGTGTTATATACGCACCACCACCTGATCAGCTGGTATACGTTGATATTTGCCCACAGTGGCCGAGATGATATGATGGGATGCCCTCAGAGGCTTGATGATGTTATGAATGCATATACCCATGCATGGTTTGAAATTTATATGCATATGCATGACATTATAAGTTTTAAATGTTTTATAGAGCTATTCAGACATACATGTCGAGTCTTTTACTCCATGTTTTCTCATGTCTATTCTTTACTAATTTTCATTACTTACATACTCGGTACATTCGTCCCTTTGCTTGGGGATGCTGCGTTTCATGCCCACAAGTCTCGATAGACTGGTCGAGAGTCCTCCAAGTAGACTATCAGCTCAGCGGAAGATGTTGGTGAGCTCCATTTGCTTCGGAGTTGCTTGTTTGGTCATTATGATTTAGACGTGTATTGTTTGGTATGGCGGGGCTCTGTCCCAACCTTTATTACAATTATGTATTCCTAGAGGCTTGTAGAAAGATGTCATGTACGTAAAATCTTGTATGGCCTTGTCGGTCTATGTTCAGTGTACGGGTGGTTATTTTGGTCTTATAGGACCGTAAATCATAGGCATAAGTTGATATTTCATGTGGTATTCTACTTATCTCACAACAGACCCTCCGGCTCAGTTATCTATGATAGTATGATACAAAAAGATACATTATGTTGGTACTCAGTTGAGTAAGGCACCGGGTGCCCATCACGGCCCATCGGTTTAGGTCGTGACAAAAGTGGTATCAGAGCAATTCTATCCTAGGGAGTCTACAAGCCGTGTCTAGTAGAGTCTTGTTTATGGGTGTGTTGTGCACCGTACTTATAAGCATGAGGCTACGGGGCATATAGTACTATCACTCTTTCTTCTTACTCTATATCGTGTGGTAGAGCTTAGTTATAATAACTCAATTTCCTAAACTCTATCTTATTCATAATACGACGATGCCTACAACCAGAAAGATGATTGGTAAGGGATATCACTGTGGAAGAATTGTGTCAGAGGAACTCGATTCTTGCATCCTTCTTATGATGGATAAATGTAAGGTCTTCAGCAGATCACGTGTGTACTAAGACGTGTAAGCCTCTTGTTAAGGAACCTTAAGGCAAGAATATCTATCCACCCCTATGGTGAAAGGCAATGAGAGATTCAGAAGATAGACATAAGTTTCAGCATGTAAAAGAAGCAAGATGAAAAAGGGTACGAGCTACCCAGCTAATAAAGATTATTGCAGAGGAATATAAGCCTTTTGAGTTACCCTCAACAATAAGAGAGGTATGTATAATTGGCCACACCCATCTCATTTATGCCCTATGGGGGCTAACAGAAGTAGTAGAAGAGAAGGCGGGATATCAGGATCTAACTGGGGTTAGGGTAACCCAAAAAGGGTGAATGGATTGTTTGTGTTAGTTGACATTTCCAAAGGATATTGCAAATGTGCTAATAGATCTCCTTGTGAGACGCCCATATGGTGCACTCTAAAATAGTACAACTAGATACGAGTACTACCAAGATAGGCACTGGAAGCCTGAAAGGGATAAATATTATCTTAGTGTGACTTCCGTCCCTCATAAAGAAAGCATGTTAGGCAACCCAAAGACCCAGTAGATGAAGCAAGGGGAGCTAAAAGCAAAAGAATATCTTGTTCGAGTTTTCAGAATAAAGTGATAGAGATAAATGTTAGCGGGGAATAAGAAGAGAGTTAATGAAGCATTAATAGTAAGATGTGATACATGTATGACAACGGTAGATCAAAAAGATGATAGTATTATAGAATCTATAATCAAGTGAAGTAAAGGACGGGAGGTGATAGGACTTGAGACAACAAAAGAGTAAAGGCCATAGAGTCATATCCTCATTTCGAGAAATATGTTCGTGACTCCAACGCGACTACCAAATGGATAAGTTAGACCCCGGAGTAATAAGAAATCAGCATGGACTGATGAACAAGATAAACTAAGCATAAACTAGGGACTGAATAATAGTCGACATCATGAAAATTTCAGAGATTGCCTCCCAGCGATAATAGAATGGAGGACAGAAGAATACCCTTTAAAGGTCATTCAAGAAGACGCTTCCACAAAGCAAGGAATGTGAGTAAATTTAAGCTTAAGGGATTGTATGTGCCAGTTATACTAAGTGTCACCCTAGCGAGTGAGGAATTTTGTTATCCTTGGTACAGAAGGATTACCGCGAGGCGAGTAAGGATCATCGATGATGTGAAAATATGCCAAAGATGAGAAGGTAAAACATCTGTACGTAGATCATCTTCACACTAAATCTTAGTGCTCCCCTAAAGGGGGATATGGAGTGATATGGCATTAAGTCAGAATTAAGTGGTTCTAGTAATTATGGAATGGTAAAGGAATAATGCGATAAAAATGAAAAGGGAGTGAGCTTGCACTTACCCAAATCCTACAAATATACTACGATTCAAGAACATTATGAAAGCACGACGTCAAGGAGAGGAAGTAAGGGTTTCTACCCGAGATGTTTGTCATACCCCGAGCCTGGGGGTGAGACTGGCACCGGTGCCTCACAACTGTGAATGGTGACTAAATATCAATATAAAGCTGGGCCGACAAGGTCGTCATAATATTACAGCTGATAAACCAACCAAATATACATACAAGGCCCGCAAGCCCAACGTACTGCACTAGCTGACAGAATATGTCTACAAGCTTCTACTGATGTATATACTATGATCAGAATAGCTTCCCGACCTCATCATAACATATATAAATATACACACAAGACGTACATAAAGCTCTAGACACGGAAACTACGAAAGGCATGGAGCTTACCGATCAAGCTGAACTCGAGCAACACTTAATGAGGAGGTCTACTTGCCTGTCTGTCTGAACCTGCACGTGTGAAATGTAGTGCCCCCAGAAAAGGGACGTCAGTACAAAACAATGTACCGAGTATGAAAGGCAATATATTGAAATCTGAAACTGAACTGATAATATAATAACTGGAAGTAACTGGGAGTCAAAGCTAATATGAAGATATGCTCACCTGCTGATACTGACTAAACTCTCTCAATATAGTAAGTAAAATAGTTGTCCAGCCCTATAAGGCTCGGTATATACATATATAACTGCTTTGCCGTAGTAGGCTCGCTCATAGGCACTCGGCCATACTACAATGCGGGATGAAACATTATTCCCACCTTTGGAACATTCTTCCTCGAACGTTGACTGATGCACTTATCATTCTCATAACACATAGCTCTTACGAATACTTTAGTGCTCCTCTTGCCATCTAGGCAACTATTCTGTTAATAAGTCCAAAGGCCAGGGCATTCCCTCCTTTAGGCCTCTTTCTCACACCACGACTTATGGTCGTAATTCTTCCAGTCTTGTAACTGTTGCTACCTTTATTCATGTAAATTGTACGACTCTAACCTTTTAGGTGTGCTTATGCGTCTCTTTTTTCCTTCTCTCTCCAATTTTTAGCCATTACTGAAGTTCTTTGCTCGGTATTTTATCGAACTTACGAATATTTTTATATCTTATTTCATAGACCCGGTTATCCATCCGTATGACTTTACTGTATCTAAGTAGGTCATACTATGCCATAACTCTTACCTCGATTTCTCGTTACTGAGATCTACTACAAAATTCCAGGTTACTTTCATTGCTTATCTAATATGTATAAATCTATGTCCTTTAACGCTTCCACATTACTGTTCATCTTAAGAATGACGACCTAATCTCATCTCATACTTTATAACTTTTATCCATCCATTGTTGATTCACCTCAATATCGATCTATAATCTACCCCTGATAAATTAATATTTTATGTTACACTGCCGCTAGGGTTCACGTTTCATCGGGGAACATCTGAAATTATTAGACTGATCCACCTGGGGTGATACCATACTTTCATAACCGTATCTCACAGTATCCCAATGTGATTCACCTTGCGTGGGCATTTTAATCCTGTCCAATTCATGAGATCCCTTTCTTTTCTTCGTCAAATCATTACTCAATCGAAGGCCCAAACGCCATCCTTTATCTATCACAATTACACCCTTAATCTATTACAAGAGCAGCATTCCATCGCTTCTATTGCTACTAGTCCTAGATTCCTTTGAGTTCATTCAGGCTATATTGAGCTTCCCATAACTTAGAGAAACCATCAGCTCTCTTGTTTTCATGGGCTTAATCCTGAGGACTTATCCATTCTTGTCACCTTTTCACTCACCCTTTGTTATCCTTACTCCTGTCATAAAACTTTGTCGATTTACTATATTTTAGCTTGCGACCTCAAATTATAAGTCACTTCATATATTTCAAAGGGCTTCCACGTTTTTATGCATTAGTCTTTATCCAAATACTTCAATTAATCCTCCACCAATTATTATTTAACTAGGTAATGTCCCATTACCAATAATTATCCAATTACCCACATAATTAAGAATTATTTTCACTTACTTAAAATACTACTCCCTTTTCACATACCTTATACACCTTACTATCATGGTCATGTGGTACCTTGTATGGCACTAGTCCATAAATACCGAGTATTTTAACTCGGGCCGTATTTTATCCCAACATGTCAAACTTGGACGAAAATTCATTTTGTTTGACTTGCTTCCCCTCCCACCTTCACGAATTTACTCATCACTTGTTTGAAATAGCATGATGCTTATAATCTGAAAATAATCCCATTCTTGAACTTACGTTGATTAACTTACGACGAAACTTTAATATATCAAAATGCGGGATGTAACAATGTTATTGATAAATAAGGAGCCAGTGCGAGACGTAAGTTAATGCAAAGGAAATAACCCAAGAAAGATTACGCAGAATATTGATATGAGAATGGGCCAACGAGTAGTTAGTAGTTGATCAAGGAAGAGCCTAGTTACGGCTAAACAAGAGGACACAGACAAATCAATAGATTGTGCAAGATGAACATAGTGAACCCCAACATGGGGAATTCAGTCTGGAAGATACGACATCATGATCCTTGAGAAATATTCAGATAGGAGTTGGGATAGTAAA
>AWOL01S0018407.1:0-17619 GCA_000715115.1 Nicotiana otophora
AGGAGTCGGGTTCATAAGTCGGATATAGTCCTATATTGGTTTAAAAGGATGGATTTTATGCATATTATTTTTTGGCTTTCAAATATTTTTGTGTCACAATTGTTATCGTAAATACACTTTTCAGCTAAGAATATATTTGGTGTGACATAGCAATATTAAAGTGATATTTCTGTTACCGAAAACAAAAGTGTTACAAGTTGAGTAATTTTTCTGTTATAAAATAATGAAAAGTGCGTGTCACACAATTTTTATTAGTTGAGTGATTTTTTTGTTCTGAAATAAAAAAAGTGACTTTGTTACATTATTTTTAATAGCTGAATGACAATTTAAGTAATAACCTCGTCATTTTTACTGTTCTTCACTTTGGAGTAAACGAGTAGCGATTATTCTTTTAACGACATGAATTTGTATGTGTTTATCCTTGTCATTGGTGAAAATTTTATAGTTGATGTTGATGAGACTTGATACAAAAGAGAGTACTTGTGTTTTTCTACAATGTGATACGCTTATTAGGAACTTTAAGATAGTAGTTTAATTTGTAATGCTGCTTGTTTTAAGTAGATTGGTTGAGAGTCCGAACTCCTCATTTTTTCCCCCTATTGTGATTTGTGTGCTCTTTTTGTGTTAGATCCTTATATATCTAAATTACTATTTTCTTGATACTAACTACTAAGTGGCAGAAAATAGTGTACCTTGTTATAACAAAAATCAAATTATGATGGATGTCTACTCTTTTTCTTGATCTTCTCAAATATTTAATGATATATTCAATGACATATTTCTATACATAATGACATATTCAATGACATATTTCTATGCTTAATGACATATTCAATGACATATTTTTCTTCACTTTTCATGCATATATAGAGGCCTTATAATAGATAAGAAAATACACACAATTGAAGAAGAAATAAGAATCTCTCTTCCTCTCTTTCT
This sequence comes from Nicotiana otophora, assembly GCA_000715115.1. Classification (NCBI taxonomy): domain Eukaryota; kingdom Viridiplantae; phylum Streptophyta; class Magnoliopsida; order Solanales; family Solanaceae; genus Nicotiana; species Nicotiana otophora. The sequence goes on from AWOL01S0018407.1 coordinate 940, forward strand.
CTCTATATCTCTTAACTTATTTTTCTTTGTTCTATATTATTACTTTGAGTAATATTTATAATACGTTATCAGCACAAATTAGCTTCTACTCAAGTCCGATCTGGCACACACTAGCTACCACCACTCTGCTTTCTCGTATGTTTCTTTTAAAGTTATCATATCATTGTTATTACGTCAGAATTTTTTTTTCCAAGGTTGATTGCTAATCTGCACATATACAAGTTAATTTAGATTGTAAGATCATTATAAAATTGTTATTAAGATATTATAAGAAAATATAGAATACGTATATTAAATCATTTCGTAACAAGATTTTGCCATAATTACAGCTGAGCGTTTACCTCTGTTTTTGTTTATTTTTCGCTTAATTAATTAAGAATTTGCCACATAAATTTTTGGTTAATTTTATTGATTAAACAATTTGGTGAATTTTGTTTATATAAATATGAATACCATATTTGTCACGACCCAAAATTCAACTAGTCGTGATGGCACCTAACTCAACCTGCTAGGTAAGCCAATTAACAACTATCCAATTTCAATGATATTAACAAAACAATTAAACGAAAGTAACTTACTGAATTTTATACATTTCCCAAAGACTGGTAGTACAAATCATGAGCTTCTAAGAATAGAATTCACAAAGCTGAAATGAAATAAATACATCGTCTGTTTGAAAAGTACATAAACAGAGTTTTATAGATCTAAGGCTACCACGAACAAGAGGCAGCTACAATCGGGACGCAGGTACATCTTCAATCCAGCTCACATCGATCACAACAACATTAACAGCCAACATCTGCACGTAAGGTGCAGAAGTGTAGTATGAGTACAACCGACCCCATGTACTCAGTAAGTAACAAACCGAACCTTAGGTTGAAAGTAGTGATGAGCTAACACAAAGGTCGGGTCCAACGCCAATATTCCACAACAGTTCATAACAACATAGTACAAGTAATAAAAGAGGTATCTCAGAAATAAAATGCTCAGTTCGTTCACAGATTCAGGAAAATAGGCATATTGTTTCAAGTATCTCAGTGAAAACCCAAATCTTTTACCGAAAATATCAAAATACGAGTAAGTTTGAAAACTGTAATTTTTCCCAAAAATCCTTTCAACAATAAGTAAGATATTTCATTTTCAGATAGCATGAGAAAAGTACGTCTAAATGCCTACATGTCAAGATACAGGTAAAATCATAAATGTCCCTAAAACTAGGTAGCAGAAAGAAATGCATCTCTATGCATGTATCTCAAGTATGCATGACAAATACAATGCATCACAATGATGAGCTCATGTATTTACATTCCCATAGTACTCAATCTCACTGTCTCGTATTTTCTCTTACTATGCTCAATGCTCAGCACACTCAATCACTCAGCTTTCTACAATACCTGCTGCGGCGTGCAGCCGATCCACATATGACCATAAGGTCCATTGCGGCGTGTAACCCGATTCATATATATATAGTCGACTGCGCTCACTGGGGGTGTGCAGACTCCGGAGGGTCTCCTTCAGCCCAAGCGCTATATTGTTGCGGCGTGCAACCCGATCCCATATAATGTAATCAATATAACATGCTGCGGCGTGCAACCCGATCTCAAAATATGTAATCAACATAACATGTTACGACGTACATCCCGATCCCAAAATATGTAATCAATATAACATGCTGCGATGTGCAGCCCGATCCCAAAATATCACTCTCACTCAGGCCCTCGGCCTCACTCAGTCATCAATTTCTCCAGTCTCACTCACGGGCTCACAATGTCATGAAACTAGCCCGACAACAATGATATGATATATCGATTAATAATAACTGAGACTGAGATATGATATGAATGCATGGATATGACCGAATACGAAATATCAATGAAATCAGTGAAATAACAGTAAGAAATGACCACTATAGGTCCAAACAGTATCGGCATAATGCCTAAATATGATATCTAGTATGATTGACAGCTTAACTACTTTATCACATGATGGAAACACGGATATCAACAAAGTAGGACCACTATACAGCGCCATAGAAGCAACAAAGTCCCAATTCACATGGTGCACGCCCACACGCCCGTCACCTAGCATGTGCGTGACCTCAATACCGATAAGAGAACATGTATTACGAGGTTTCATACCCTCAGCACTAAGTTTAGAAGAGTTACTTACCTCGAACAAGCGAATACCAATGCCGAGCAAGCCAAGCGATGCTTCAAAGATGCCATCACGAGCGCAGCGACTCCCGAACGACTCAAAACTAGCCAAAATCAACTCAAATACATCAAATAAAGCCCAAGGAAACAATTCTAAATGATAAAGATCGAACCCTTAATCAAAACCCAAAATCGGCCAAAACTCACACCCGAGCCCACGCCTCGTAACCCAACAAAACTCACAAAATATGACAATTGGATCCACCAGTCATGGAGCTCCCTCTCCTTCGACAAGAACTATAGCAAATTTCTAAACCGACTTCCGATATTGTCCTTCCAACCATGTTGTAATCTATTCCGATAGTATCCATTCTAGGTCCAATGACCTTATCTCATCCAACACGACCACTCTAGTGACATGACACACCCATACAATCTAAAGACACAACCCGTGCAATCCGTGTACCCATAAGCAACATTCCAAATGTACTCAATCATGGAAAAATGACAGATGAGAGAACTGTCCTGCAAGCTCAACAAGTACCACCACAACACAGTGCTAAGAACCTATCACACACCATAGAACCAAAACACACGAATCTAACACAAGGGATCATATCACAACATAACTCCACTACAATGCGTGACCCCATCCAAACACTGATCCATATGAAATACCTCAGCCATCATGCTCAAAATCAATACAGTACATCCTTTACGAATAACAACTCAATTATTTTATGATTCTCATATAACCATAGAGTGTAATACAACATGTATCCCAGATTTCCTTTACCTGAGTTATCATTGATCTCGACCTTTGCAAGTCATAACTGATTCACCAGTATACCCCGAACCGAAATCAATACAACACACAACCGTGCAATCAACGCGTCGATAGTAGACTCCCCCAATTGGCTCAAAGCCATAGAACAAAACAGTCGATAACATCACGATACCCATACTCTATTACTGCCAGAATCCCGCACTGGAATTTAACTAAATCCTTCGTAAGCTCATGTAACACAAATCATATAATACCTCAAATCATCTACAAATCTCACATTCATCCTCGTGATTGTCAGGTCAACTGTTACAACCGATCCAAACTCAAATCGCACAAATATACCCCACTGGTAGAAAAGAAAGCCCCCACACAACATTATAAAAATCACACATCCATAGATTACCTCACAGGTTATAACCCACCTACTTAGCCTCAAACTGACATCTCTTTATACCCTTTCACAGCCACAACTACTAAGCAATCAGTTAATCTCCCTGAGTCTGATCTCAACAATAATACATGAGAACCTATTTCGTTCCAGCATTAAGCAATAGAAAGAATCCTTCAATGCACTCATACTCGAGACTGTACGTCACATCAAAACGAAAATCAAGCACCCATTGGCCCTTCCTTTACATTTCAAGGAAACACTTCTCGTCGCATTCAAACTGTCTTAACACATCCCCCAGTCACATCATACTCATCAAAAGCCATTCCACCGCTCATCGAGCCACAAATTTCACTCGTGGGACATTACCGGACATATGAGTCCAAATGTAAAAGTTACAACTGAAGCTACCAAGCTTAAGCTGCGGTCTAACAATGGCCTCAAGTCCTCTAGACTAGCCCATTACCAAAACACAGAATACACATCTCGAACCTTGTTCATGGAATCACAAGCCGGCGATGCACAGTTGATACCGAGCGCTCATGTGCGCATACGAATGCGTGGAAGGAATTCAAAGAGTTACGCTTCAGGTTGAATTGATAAGGAAAGAAAGATGGGAAGTATATCCTAAATGTCCTGTAGCCTCTCGAAGATAGGTATGGACGTCATCATACCGATTCGCAAGACTCTACTAGACACTTGCTCATGATTTGTAGAACTTATGAACCTAGAGCTCTGATACCAACTTGTCATGACCCAAAATCCAACTAGTCGTGATGGCACCTAACCCAACCCGCTAGGTAAGCTAATTAACAACTATCTAATTCCAATGATATTAACAAGAGGATTAAATGAAAGTAATTTACTGAATCTTATACATTTCCCAAGGACCGGCAGTACAAATCACGAGCTTCTAAGAATAGAATTCACAAAGCTGAAATGAAATAAATACATTGTTTGTTTGAAAAGTACATAAACAGAGTTTTATAGATCTAAGACGACCATGAACAAGAGGTAGCTACAACCGGGACGCAGGTACATCTTCAATCCAGCTCCCATCGATCACATCAACATCAGCAGCCAACACCTGCATGCAAGGTGCAGAAGTGCAGTATGAGTACAACCGACCCCATGTACTCAGTAAGTAACAAACCGAATATTAAGTTGAAAGTAGTGACGAGCTAACACAAAGGTCGGGTCCAACACCAATATTCCACAACAGTTCATAAAAACATAGTACAAGTAATAAAATAGATATCTCAGAAATAAAATGCTCAGTTCATTCACAGTTTCAGGAAAATAGTCGTTTCTTTTTAAGTATCTCAGTGAAAACCCAAATCTTTTACCGAAAATGCCAAAATACGAGTAAGTTTGAAAACTGTGATTTTTCCCAAAAATCCTTTCAACAATAAGTAAGATGTTTCATTTTCAGATAGCATGAGGAAAGTACGTCTCTATGCCTACATGTCAAGATACAGGTAAAATCATAAATGTCCCCAAAACTTGGTAGCAGAAGGAAATACATCTCTATGCATGTATCTCAAGTACGCATGACAAATGCAATGCATCACGATGATGAGCTCATGTAATCACACTCCCACATTACTCAATCTCACTGTCTCGCATTCTCTCTCACTATGCTCAATGCTCAGCACACTCAATCACTCAGCTTTGTACAATACCTGTTGCGACGTGCAGCCCGATCGACATATGACCATAAGGCCCGTTGCGGCGTGCAACCCGATCCACATATATATAGTCGACTACGCTCCTTGGGGGTGTGCAGATTCCGGAGGGGTTCCTTCTGCCCAAGCACTATATCGCTGCGGCGTGCAGCCCCATCCCATAAAATGTAATCAATATAACATGCTGCGGCGTGCAGCCCGATCCCAAAATATGTAATCAATATAACATGCTGCGGCGTGCAGCCCGATCCCAAAATATGTAATCAATATAACATGTTGCGGCATGCAGCCCGTTCCCAAAATATGTAATCAAGATAACATGTTGCGGCGTGCGGCCCGATCCCAAAATGTCACTCTCACTCAGGCCCTCAGCCTCACTTAATCATCAATCTCTCCAGTCTCACTCACGGGCTCACAATAGCATGAAACTAGCCCGACAACAATGATATGATGTATCAATAAATAATAACTGAGACTGAGATATGGTATGAATGTATGGATATGACCGAGTACGAAATATCAATGAAATCGGTGAGATGACAGTAAGCAACGACCACTATGGGTCCAAACAGTATCGGCATAATGCCTAAACATGATATTTGGCATAATTGACAGCTTAACTACTTTATCACATGGTGGAAACACGGATATTAACAAAGTAGGACCGCTATACAGTGCCATAGAAGCAACAAAGTCCCAATTCACATGGTGCACGCCCACACGCCCGTCACCTAGCATGTGCCTGACCTCAATACCGATCAGATAACACGTATTACGGGGTTTCATACCCTCAGCACTAAGTTTAAAAGAGTTACTTACCTCGAACAAGCGAATACCAATGCCGAGCAAGCCAAGCGATGCTCCAAAGATGCCATCACGTGCGCAGCGACTCTCGAACGACTCAAAATCTACTCAAATACATCAAATAAAGCCCAAGGAAACAATTCCAAATGATAAAGATCGAACCCTTAATTAAAACCCAAAATCAGCCAAAAATCACACCCGGGCCCACACCTCGCAACCCAACAAAACTTACAAAATACGGTAACCCATTCAATTACGAGTCCAACCATACTAGTTTCACTCAAATCCGACTCCAATTCGATGTTCAAAACTCAAAAATTCATATTATGAAACTTTAAGCCAAAACCCCCAATTTCCTCTTTAAAATTCATAATCCTTACCAAAATGAAGGTAGATTCATGGAATAAGATCAAAACCAAGTGTAGCACACCCCAATACTTGTGATGAAAATTGCTCCAACAATTGCCTCAATTCGAGTCCCACATCTTAAAATATGATAAAAGAACCAAAGCCTCGATTTATAGCATTCTGCCCAGCATTCGCGCACCTGCGGAACATTAGCCGCTTCTGTGGCGTCACTTTTGCGACCAAAAACAAACTTCTACGGAGAAGCACTGGAGGTCTGCCTTCACACCTGCGATAGAAACTCCGCTGCTGCGCACACGCAGGTGCGAGTCCAAATTGCGCTCCTGCGCTGACGTTTGCTTTTGCGCCCTTTCACACCGCATCTGCGCCTTCGCAGATGCGAATGAACCTCCACTTCTATGGACTCCTGCTCCCAGCAACACCTCCGCTCCTACGACTCCTTTGTCGCTTCTGCGACTATTGCACCTGCGCAAACCAGCCGCAGGTGCGGTCATACCAGAACCAGCAGCAACCAACAATGAAAACATAAAGAAAATGATCCGAAATTAATTCGAAACTCACTCGAGCCCCTCGGGCCCCCGTACGAACATTCCAACAAGTTCCACGACACAATACAGACCTATTCGAGGCCTCAAAACACACATAACAACATCAAAATGACGAATTACGCCTCAAATCGAAATCTATGAACCTTGAACTTTTCAACTTCAATAACTCGTGCCGAAACATAGAAAATCAACCCGGAATGAACCTAAATTTTGCACACAAGTCCCAAATGACAAAACAAAGCTATTCCAATTCCCGAAATCACAATCCGATCCGATATCAAAAAATCCACTCCCGGTCAAACTTTTCAAAAATCCAACTTCCGTCATTTTAATCCAAATTCCACTACGGACCTCCAAATCGAAATCCGGACGCGTTCCTAAGTCCGAAATCACCCAACGGACCTACCAGAACCATCAAACTCCGTTCCGGGTTCAAATCCACAAAAGGTCAAACTTGGTCAACTCTCCCAATTTAAAGCTTCAACAATAAAATCCATTCTTCCAATTCGATTCCGAATAACCCGAAAACCAAAACCGACGATTCAAATAAGTCATAATACATCATACGGAGCTACTCATGCCCATAAACTACCGAGCGAAGAGCAAATGCTCAAAATGACCGGTTGGGTCGTTATATTCTCCCCCACTTAAGCATATGTTCGTCCTCGAACGTGTCCAAAGTTGTTTTCAAAGACATCAAACCACCGTATAACCTTGCCATACCCGGGGGTGATCCCACGTCACCCTAATCCATACAGCTCCGATAACACAACATAACTGAAATTTCTCAATTCAACCTAGCCCACAAGCCTTAGAATCCAATTTCTAACATCCGAAATTTCTTATAAGATCTGAATCTCGCAACCTACACACTGTATAAGTCCGAACAAGCTGTACCAAGCTGCAACCATAACCCAAGAAATAATCGCATGATATATCGTATAACACATATACTCGTAGCAATGATTTCTAATCACAGTAGCTGCTCAAAACAACCCAATGCCTGGTAATAAACCTCATATAAAACAAGACTCCATTCTAAAACCTTCGTACACTACCGATGATGATAGAAATACGTAGAAACTCGTAACCATTCATCAGATCCACAAGTCATGGAGCTCCCTCTCCTTCGACAAGAACTGTAGCAAATTTCTAAGCCGACTTCCGATATTATCTTTCCAACCATGCTGTAATCTATTCCGATAGTATCCATTCTAGGTCCAATGACTTCATCTCATCCAACGCGACCACTCTAGTGACATGACACACCCATAAAATCTAAAGTCACAACCCGTGCAATCCGTGTACCAATAAGCAACATTCCAAATGTACTCAATCATGGAAAAATGACTCAGACGAGAGAACTATCCTGCAAGCTCAACAAGTACCACCACAACGCAATGCTAAGAACCTATCACACACCGTAGAACTAAAACACACGAATCTAACACAGGAGATCATATCTCAACATAACTCCGCTGCAATGCGTGACCCCATCCAAACACTGATCCATATTTAATACCTCAGCCATCATGCTCAAAATTAACAACCACGTGAAATCTAACATCAAGCACTCAAAGTGCATTACCATAACCACGGAGAAGCAGATGAAACAATGTCACACAAAACCTGAAAGAACATAACCCATACGCCATCAACCATGCAATACCTAATTACTCATCTCGCTCAAATTCTGCTATAAAGCCCAAATAGAACCACACCAGGTGTGCTTATAACCAACAGATCACAACTCCTCGTAGCATAGAAGAGTAACTCACAAATCATTTTAGAACACGAATAAGTCCAACAATAACCGAATGGTACATCCCTCAACAATAGCAGTATGAAGCCAACCAATCCGGCTTGGTGTAGAATACACATCTTAATTGGGCCTACCAATGGACCCCCAAATCAACTCCGGGCACCCACAAATAGATAAATAACCCTCCAAAAGCCCACAATTACTGAATCATAACACATAATATCATATGGCTAGCTTTGTCTATGACTTAACAGTCCACAACCATAAAACAAGCTGCTCTTCAGAACTCCCAGTCTCCAAATCCATAGAACACACGAATCACCATATCTAACCTCAACTCCACCGCCAGAATGTCTAACACATCTCTCATACACGATCATCCCACGAGGAATACTTCTAAAATTCTTCCGTTCCACATAGAAAAAATTGAATATCAGCAGTCGATTAACCAGGAGAGTGCCACAGTACCGGTGAAGTATCCATAAATCAAAACACATTGCCCCTTCTGAAATGTATACTCTCATCAAGCCATACCAAATAGTAATATTATTTACCTAGTCATCTGAAACCGTCCATGTTGCCTACGAATTTTATGACCTTCCCTTCAAAACTGAACTGTGATCTCGCTCTCGTAAATCTCAATCCCACGCAACACAATGCATATACCATGCCATCATATGAAAAATACGAGAACCTCATAGTCTACTCCTAGTCACAAGAAACTACATACTCAATTAGCCAAGGACCTTCCATTTGACTTCATCCAGGAGAAAATCACTATACACCACATGCTCCTCACGCCAGTAGGAAATATACTCCTTGAACCGTGGTAGAAACCATTGAGAACTCTTCGAAGTCCATTTACACATAACCAAGCTATCAGAACCGAATCTCTCTAACTCAAACCAGCCACGCAGGTCGCCAAACCCAAGAGCCTTGCCACGAAACACATGTAGAGACTAGCCATGTCATAAGTACCCAAAGAATCGATTATATCCATTACTTTACTGATCCAACCTACTACCAAGCCGTCCTATTTCTCCAAGTCCTTTCCAAATTGCCTTTAAATTGATATTTCCCCTTGCTAGAACACCACGATCCTTAACCAAAATTCACCATACAAGAGACCCTAGTATAAAACCACAACGCCCTAAGGCCCATAAGCCGCTGAGTTCCCTCTTAAGCACCCCAAAGCACCACAACCGAGACACCCACTCTAAATAGACCTTATGTGAACCTAAAATTATTTCCTTCACCTTCTTGATACTGAAATTCATAACCCACAGTGATATAAAAAAAATGTCACAAGTCTCGACACCGTCCAATATAACTCTCAGTTTCTAGCCATATACAAATCTTGAAAATTCCAAATCGCTACATATAAATCTTGAATCCATTAGAACCATTCTCGAGAGTCATCCACTCTACTCAAATCTCAATTAAACTGACCAAATGGACTGAACGACCTGTGCCGCATTAGCACACCAACATCCAAGGGAGTAACCCACATTGCTAAGCAACCGAGCAAATTCCTACTCCATGTACACTGCATCTACGAATAACCACTCAATTATTCTATGATTCCCATATACCCATAGAGTGTAATACAACCTGTATTCCGAATTTCTTTTACCCGAGTCATCCTCGACCTCGACCTCTGCAAGTCATAACTGATTCACCAGTATACCCCGAACCAAAACCAATACAACACATAACCATGTAATCAACTCATCGATAGCAGACTCCCCCACTTGTCTCAAAGCCATAGAACAAAATAGTCGATAACATCATAATACCCATACACTTTTACTGCCAGAATCCCTCACTGAAATTCAACTAAACCCTCCGTAAGCTCATGTAACACAAATCATATAATACCTTAAATCATCTGCAAATCTCACATTCATCCTCGTGATTGTCAGGTCAACTGTTACAACCGATCCAAACTCAAATCGCACAAATATACCCTACTGGTAGAAAGGAAAGCCCCCACACAACATTATAAAAACCACACATCCGTAGATTACCTCGCAGGTTATAACCCACTTGTTTAGCCTCAAACTAACATCTCTTTATACGCTTTCACAGCCACAACTACTAAGCAATCATTTAATCTCCTTGAGTCTGATCTCGACAATAAGACATGAGAACCTATTTCGTTCCAGCATTAAGCAACAAAAAGGATCCTTCAATATACTCATACTCGAGACTGTACGTCATATCAAAACGAAAATCAAGCACCCAATGGCCCCTCCTTTACATTTCAAGGAAACACTTCTCGTCGCATTCAAATCGTCTTAACATATCCCGCAGTCACATCATACTCACTACAAAGCCATTCCACCGCTCATCGAGCCACAAATTCTACTCGTAGGGACATCAACGGACATATGATTCCAAATGTAAAAGTTACAACTGAAGCTATCGAGCTTAAGCTGCGGTCTAACCATGGCCTCAAGTCCTCCAGACTGGCCCATCACCAAAACACAGAATACACATCTCGAACCTCGTTCATATAATCACAAGACGACGATGCACAGCTGATACCGAGCGCTCATGTGCGCATACGAATGCATGGAAGGAATTCAAAGAGTTACGCTTCAGGATGAATTAATGTCGCATGATAAGGAAATAAAGATAGGAAGTATATCCTAAATGTGCTATAGCCTCTCGAATATAGGTATGGACATCATCATACCAATCCGCAAGACTCTACTAGACACTTGCTCATGATTTGTAGAACCTATGAACCTAGAGCTCTGATACCAATTTGTCACGACCCAAAATCCAACTAGTCGTGATGGCACCTAACCAACCCGCTAGGTAAGCCAATTAATAACTATCCAATTCCAATGATATTAACAAGAAAATTAAACGAAAGTAATTTACTAAATCTTATACATTTTTCAAGGACTGATAGTACAAAACATGAGCTTCTAAGAATAAAATTCACAAAGCTGAAATGAAATAAATACATAGTCTGTTTGAAAAGTACATAAACAGAGTTTGTACACTCACTATGCCAATTAACTCACTGTCTCGCATTCTATCTCACTATGCTCAATGCTCAGCATACTCAGTCACTCAACTTTGTACAATACTTGTTACGGCGTGCAGCCCGATCCATATATGACCATAAGACCCATTGCGGCGTGCAACCCAATCCACATATATATAGTCGACTGCACTTACTGGGGGTGTGCAGACTCCGAAGGGCTCCTTTAGCCCAAGCGCTATATCGCTGCGGCGTGCATCCTGATCCCATAAAATGTAATCAATATAACATGCTACGACATGCAGCTCGATCCCCAAATATGTAATCTTTATATCATGCTGCAGCATGCAGCCCAATCCCAAAATATGTAATCAATATAACATGCTGCGGATGCAGCCCGATCTAAAAATATTACTCTCACTTAGGCCCTCAGTCTCACTCAGTCATCAATCTCTCCAGTCTCACTCTTGGGCTCACAAAGTCATGCAACTAGCCCAACAAGAATTATATGATATATCAATAAATAATAACTGATATTGAGATATGGTATGAATGCATGGATATGATCGAGTATGAAATATCAATGAAATTAGTAAGATAACAGTAAGAAACGACCATTATGGGTCTAAACAGTAACAACGCATGATTGATAGCTTAACTACTTTATCACTTGGTGGAAACACGGATATCAACAAAGTAGGACCACTATATAGTGCCATAGAAGCAACAAAGTCTCAATTCGTATGGTGCACGCCCACACGCCCGTCACCTAGCATGTGCGTCACCTCAATACCGATCAGATAATACGTATTACAGGGTTTCATACCCTCAGCACTAAGTTTAGAAGAGTTACTTACCTTGAACAAGCCAATACCAATGCCGAGCAAGCCAAGCGATGCTCCAAAGATGCCATCACAAGCACAGCGACTCCCGAACATCTCAAAACTAGCCAAAAGAAACTCAAATACATCAAATAAAGCCCAAGGAAACAATTCCAAATGATAAAGATCAAACCCCTAATCAAAACCCAAAATCGGCCAAAACTCACACCCGGGCCCGTACCTTGTAACCCAGCAAAACTCACAAAATACGATAACCCATTCAATTACGAGTCCAACCATACTAGTTTCACACAAATCCGACTCTAATTGGATGTTCAAAACTCAAAAATTTATATTATGAAACTTTAAGCCAAAACCCCAAATTTCCTCTTTAAAATTCACAATTCAATTACCAAAACGAAGGTAGATTCATAGAATAAGATCAAAACCAAGTGTAGAACACTTACCCCAATCCCTGTGATGAAAGTGCTCCAAAAGTTGCCTCAATCCGAGTCCCACAACTCAAAATATGATAAAAGAACCAAAGCCTCGATTTATGGCGATCTGCCCAACATTCTCGCACCTGCGGAACATTAGCCGCTTCCGCGGCGTCGATTTTGCGACCAAAAACAGGCTTCTACGGAGAAGCACTGGAGGTCTGCCTTCTCACCTGCGGTAGAAACTCCGCTGCTGCGCACACACAAGTGCGAGTCCAAATTGTGCTCCTGCGCTGACGTTCGTTTTTATGCCCTTTCACACCGCATCTGCGTCTTCGCAGATGCGAATGAACCTCCGCTTTTGCGGACTCCTGCTCCTAGAAACACCTCCGCTCCTGTGACTCCTTTGTCGCTTCTGCTATCATCGCACCTGCGCAAACCAACCGCAGGTGCGGTCACACCAGAACCAATAACAACCAACCATGAAAACATGAAGAAAATGATCCGAAATCAATCCGAAACTCACATAAGCCCCTCGGGACCCCGTCCGAACATGCCAACAAGTTCCATAACACAATAAGGAATTACTCGAGGCCTCAAAACACACATAACAACATCAAAACGATGAATCACACCTCAAATCAAAATTAATAAACTTTGATCTTTTCAACTTCAATAACTCGTGCCGAAACATAGCAAATCAACCCGGAATGAACCCAAATTTTGCACACAAGTACCAAATAACAAAACAAAGCTATTCCAATTCTCTAAATTACAATCTAAATCCGATATCAAAAAATCCACTACCGGTCAAACTTTCTAAAAATCCAACTTCTGCCATTTCAAGCCAAATTCCACTACGGACTTCCAAATCGCAATCTGGATGCGCTCCTAAGTCCAAAATCACCCAACGGACCTTCCGGAACCATCCAAACTCCGTTCCAAGTTCAAATCCACAAAAAGTTAAACTTGGTCAACTCTCCCAATTTAAAGCTTCAACAATGAAATCCATTCTTTCAATTCGATTCCGAATAACCTGAAAACCAAAACCGAGGATTCACATAAGTCATAATAAATCATACGGAGCTACTCATACCCGTAAACTACCGAGCGAAGTGTAAATGCTCAAAACGACCGGTTGGGTCATTACAATATTACATGACCTTTTTTTTCTTGTTTCATAATTTCCCAAATTGCTTCTAATATATCTATTTTTTGTTAATGATAGTTTTCATTATGTCTAATTTATCAAAGCTTGAATTTGTGGCACTTGACATCTCCGGAAAGAATTATTTATCATGGGTCCTTGATGCTGAAATTCACCTTGCTGCAAAAGCTCTTGAAAATACTATTATACAAGGAAATGAAACATCAGACCAGGATAAAGCAAAGGCTATGATTTTCCTTCGTCATCATCTCGATAAAGGGTTAAAGACCGAATACTTAACCCTAAAGGATCCATTTGAATTATGGAGCAGTTTGAAGGAACGATATGATCATCTTAAGGCAACGATATTGCCAAGAGCTCGATATGAATGGATTCACTTATGGTTACAAGATTTTAAAACTGTAAGTGAATATAATTCTGCTGTATTCAGGATAACTTTCCAACTTAAATTATGTGGGAAAATTGTGAATGATGAGGATTTACTGGAAAAAGACTCTTTCTATTTTTCATGCATCAAATATGGTATTGCAGCAACAATACCGTGAAAAGGGTTTAAAGAAATATTCAGAATTAATCTCATGCCTCTTGGTGGCTGAGAAACATAATACCCTTTTAATGAAAAATCATGAAGCTCGTCCCACTGGATCTGTACTATTTTCCGAAGTGAATATGGTAGCAGCTACTCAAAAGTTTGAAAGAAGATAAAATCCTTATCGTGGTAGTGGCCATGGCCATAGTCGTGGATGTGGACAAGGACATGGAAGGGGACGAAATAATTATCGTCATCATGGCAGAGATAAACAAGAGAACAATAAGGATCCTCAAAATAATCCTTTGAAAGGCAGAGTTAATATTTGCCACATGTGTGGTATGAAAGGTCATTGGGCACGTGTTTGTCGTACACCTGACCATTTTGTCAAACTTTATCAAGCATCCAATAAAAGAAAATATAACAATGTGGAGGCACACTTGACTTTTTAAAGTGATGATGATAAAGCAGGCCGCTCAAACAAATATGATAATGGTGAGGCAAATCTTGCATATAAAGATGATGATTTTGGAGGCCTTGCAAATATTACTCATTTAGAACCTAGAGACTTCTTTGAGGCTATTTACTGAGGAATTGATTATCTTACTAGGGAATAAAGCTTTAAGAAAAGTTCTTATTTTCATATTATGTCTTTATGTAGTTTGTTCTTTTTAAGTGTACTTTCCTAAAGCATCATATGTGTTAGTTTCTATATTCCTCGTGTAATTTCTAATGTTTATTTTATTTATAGTCTTTTCGTATTTCTTATGATTTTTTTTTGTTTATTTATGAAGAATATAAAAATTTTCCAGTCTTCAGTTAGATCCAAGATCAATAAAAATGATATATGTCTTTTGGATAGTACTACAACACATACTATTTTAAGAGATACAAGATATTTCTATTATTTGGTGATGAAAGAAGCCAATGTTATACAATATTTGGCAGTACAAGATTAATTGAAGGCTCAGGAAGATCAAATATATTACTACCCAGAGGAACAAATTTGGTTATTAATGAAGTATTATATTGTAGTAAGTCTCAAAGAAACTTACTAAGTTTCAAAGATATTCGCCAAAATGGATATCACATTGAGACTATAAATAATGAAAAGATTGAATATCTTTATATTACTACAATAAAGTTGGGTAAGAAATATGTGCTTGAAATGTTACCTGCTCTTTCCTCCAGCTTATATTACACATGTATTAGAAGGATTGAAACGCATGCCATAGTAAATGAAAAGTTTACTAATCAAGATAATTTTATTATTTGGCATGACCGCTTGGGTCATCCTGATTCTACTATGATGCGTAAAATAATTGAGAATTCACATGGACATTCAATGAAGAACCAAAAGATTCTTCCATTTAAGGAATTCCTTTGTGCTGCATGTTCTCAAGGAAAATTAATTATTAGACCATCAACTATTAAAGTTAGGATGGAATCCCCTATATTTCTAGAACGTATACAGGGTGATATATGTGGGTCCGTTCACCCTTCATGTGGACCATTTAGATATTATATGATTTTGGTAGATGCATTGACAAGATGGTCACATGTGTGCTTATTATCAACTCGCAATATGGCATCTGCGAGATTGTTGGCTCAAATAATAAAGCTAAGAGCACAATTTCCAGATTATACAATTAAGACAATTCGTCTTGATAATGCTGATGAGTTTACATCTCAGGCCTTTACTGATTATTGTATATTAACAGGATAATAATTGAGTATCCGGTTGCTCATGTTCATACACAATGGTCTAGCAGAATCATTGATCAAACGCCTCCAATTAATTGCTAGACCAATGCTTATGAGAACAAAACTCCCCATTTCAGTATGGGGTCATGCTATTTTGCATGCAGCAACACTTGTGCGGATAAGGCCCATAAGTTATCATAAAGTCTCCCCATTGCAATTGGCTTTTGGTCAGGAGCCAAATATTTCCCATCTTAGAATCTTTGAATGTGCGGTATATGTTCCAATTTTTCCACCACAACGCACAAAGATGGGTCCCCAAAGAAGGTTGGGGATATATGTTGGGTATGAATCTCCTTCTATTATAAAATATCTGGAGTCTATGACTGGAGATTTATTTACTGCAAGATTTTCTGATTGTCATTTTGATGAATCAATATACCCAACATTAGGGGAAGAAAATAAGCAGCTGAAAAAGGAGATAGATTGGAATGTATTATCACTATCTCATTTAGATCCTCGAACAAATCAATGTG
>AWOL01S0018408.1:6523-17259 GCA_000715115.1 Nicotiana otophora
GACGAGTGAGCCACAGGAGCGGAGCCGCATCTGCGGAAGGGCAGTCGTAGATGCGGAGGTGTGAAGGATCCAAGGTTCCGCAGAAGCGGACGACTGAGCGTAGAAGCGCATCCGCAGGTGCGGACTCATTCGCGCAGGTGCGGACCCAGCCCAAGTAAGTGGACTTCGCACCTACGATGGATTGTCTGCAGGTGCAGAAATCGCTGGGCAGAAAAGAGGATTTCGAGGGTTTGAAATTTCATAACACAAAATTCGATTTAGAGCTCGGTGGGAGACGATTTCTCAGGGGATTTTGAAGGAGAACTATTGGGTCACTAATCCTAACTCTATTTTGATCATAATACATTTATCTATTGTTGCGTTCCTCATCTAATTAAGGAAATTGAGGGTAGAAGTTTGGAAATGAGGGAAAAGGGTTCCCCAATTGAAAATCTGAGATTTGAATGGAATTTGACATCAGATTTAGATGATTTTTGTTCAAGTGAACTCATGAGTGAATGGGTGTTCATAAGTTGTAATATTTATCTGATTCCGAGACGTGGGCCCGGGGAGACCTTTTGGCCATTTTCCCTAAATTCACGCTTTGGCTTCGAATTAATTAGCTAAATTAGTTACTTGTAATTATATTTACATTATGCAATGTATTTGAATAGATTCGGGCCATTTGGAGTCGGATACTCGTGGCAAGAACGTGTTATCGAGGTGATTTGAGTGGTTCGAGGTAAGTGGCTTGCCTAACCTTGTGTTGGGGACTTCCCCCCTTAGGATATCTTGATATTAATTGATGTGTGGGCTCCGTGTACGTGAGGTGACGAGTACGTACACGAGCTGCTATTGCAAAAATCTTATTTATCCTTTTTAAATCATAAATTGTTTCTCTTATTAAATTGTACTAATATGTTTAATTGTTTAGTTTAGACTAGAAAAGCATGCTTACGTGTTTTAACTGCTCATTTGACATTCTGTGCGCCATGCTTAGTTAAAACCCTATTTTCCTTATCTGTGATCAGTATAAACTATACAACTCGATGCCATACCTGCCATTTTATCTTGCGTTGCTTATTTAAATTGGGACTACGCACATATTCTGGGAGATCCCCCAACACTGCATATTTACTTTGGGACTACGGACATATTCCGGGAGATCCCCCAGCACTGCATATTTACTTTGGGACTACGGACGTATTCCGAGAGATCCACCATCACTGCTTATTTACTTTGGGACTACGGACATATTCCGGGAGATTCTCCTAAATTGCATATACATTCGGAACTACGGGATGGTATCCCGAGAGATTCCTTATTGTGTTTACTTTGTTCTGAGCCGAGGGCTCCCTTAACTTTTAAAATTTTGAAAATCTCTTTAATTGTGTCACCATAAATGTTACTTATATCTTTTACTATTTAATTTATTATATTTACTCCGGTAGGGCCTTGAACTAACCTCGTCACTACTCGACTGAGGTTAGGCTTGGTACTTACTGGGTATCATTGTGGTGTACTCATGCCCTTCCCTGCACATGTTTTCGTGTGTAGATTTAGGTGCGAGCTATCATCCTCGGGGTTAGTACGTGCTGCTGATTTTAGGAGACTTCAAGGTACTACTGCTTGCGTTCGCAGATGTTTGGAGTCCCCTTCTACTCTCTCGCCTAGAGACTTTATTTATTATCTTCAGACTTTTGTATAGAGCTACATAGATTATAGCAGCTTGTGACTTAGTGATATTCCGGGTATTGGGAAATTATTTTGTATATGCCGAGTGGTACTACTCTTGGCTATTTATAATATGCTGTTTATCTTTAAAATGTTGTGTTTTCTTTATATTTTTCGCAATATTAGACTTACCTAGTCGTAAAGACTAGGTGCTATCACGACACCTTATGGAGGGTTAATTTGGGTCGTGACAAGTTGGTATCAGAGCACTAGCTTCATAGGAGTCGCGAGTCACAAGCCGGTTTATTAGAGTCTCGCAGATCGGCACGGAGATATCCGCACTTATCTTCGGGAGGCTATGTAACTGTTAAGAACAATCATATTTCTTTGATTTCTTTGTCGTGCAAGTTATTGATACCAAATATTCTAATATTCTATTCTATTATTTCTCGCAGATGGTGAGGACCCATAATGGGAGGACCGACGATCAGGCACCCGAGCCCCCTGTTAGAGCCGCCAGAGGCCGGGGTCTGGGTAGAGGACGACCACGCGGTGCAGCCCAAGCACCTGCGAGAGCTGCGTCAGAGGAACCCCCAGCAGCTCCAGCTGGAGGGCCAGCGCCGGAGATCCCTATTGCTACTCCAGCCCTCCAGGAGACTTTAGCTTAGTTATCGGCTATGAAGGGCGTCATGAGGTTCGGGAAGAAGGGCAAGCTGAGCCCGAGGTTCATTAGTCCTTTTGAGATATTGCGGCACATTGGGGAGGTTGCTTATGAGCTTGCCTTGCCTCCCATCCTAGCAGGAGTTCACCCGGTTTTCCACGTGTCTATGCTCCGGAAGTATCACGGTGATCCGACTCATGTATTGGATTTCAGCTCAGTCCAGTTGGACAAAGATCTATCTTATGTTAAGGAGCCAGTAGTCATTTTGGACAGGCAGGTCAGAAAACTCAGGTCAAAGAATATTGCCTCAGTATAGGTCTAGTGGAGGGGTCAGCCGGTCGAAGAGGCCACTTGGGAGATCGAGTAGGATATGTGCAGCTAGTACCTTCATCTTTTCACAATTTCAGGTATGTCTTATTACTCATTCAAGGACGAACAATTATTTTGTGCAGATCAGATGTAACGACCCGATCAGTCATTTTGCGAATTTGAGCCCCGATCCCCTAATATCTGCTTTCCCCATATTTGTTTCTGCTTTTGGGACATGCCAGAGTGATTGGTTATGGGATTCGGAGAGTTTTGGGACACTTAGTCCCTAGTTGTGAGTTTAAGCCTTAGAGTTTGGACCGTAGTCGGAACTGTGTGAAGACAGATCCAGAATGGAATTCTGTCGACTCTGTTAGCTCTGTTAAGTGATTTTGGGGTTAGGACCGCATCCAGATTGTGTTTTGGAGGTCTGTAGTAGATTTAGGCTTGAATTGGCGAAAGTTAGTTTTTCAGCGATTTCAGCCGATAGTGAAAATATTGATATCGAGCTAGGAATGGAATTCCGAAGTGGATGTAGGTTCGTAGTGTCAGTTGTGACTTGTGTGTAAAATTTGAGGTCATTCAGACTAGATTTGATGTGGTTCAGCATCGTTTCTAGAATTTAGAAAATTTTAAATTCTTAGGCTTGAATTTGTGCTTAATTCAGGATTTTGGTGTTGTTCGATATGCTTTGAAGGCTTGACTAAGTTTGTATGGTATTTTAGGATTGGTTGGTATGTTTGGTTGAGGTCCCGGAGGCCTCGAGTGTGTTTCGGATGCTTAACGGAATGAACTTGGACTTAGACGAATTTTTGGAGTTGCTGGTTCTGGTGTTTTCACACCTGCGGTGGGGAGTCCGCAGGTGCGGCCTCGCAGAAGCGATGATGGGATCGCAGGTGCACTTTTAGGCTAGGGAGTCAGTGGTCGCAGATGCGACGAGTGAGCCGCAGGAGCAGAGCCGCATCTACGGAAGGGCAGCCGCAGGTGCGGAGGTGTGAAGGACCCAAGGTTGCGCAGAAGCGGACGACTGAGCGCAGAAGCGCATCCGCAAGTGTGGACTCATGCGCGCAGGTGTGGACCCAGCCCAAGTAAGTGGACTTCGCACCAGCGATGGATTGTCCGCAGGTGCATGACCGCAGGTGCGGAAATCGCTGTGAAAAGCAGATTTCGAGGGTTTGAAATTTCATAACACTAAATTCGATTTAGAGCTCGGTGGGAGATGATTTCTCGAGGGATTTTGAAGGAGAACTATTGGGTAACTAATCCTAACTCTATTTTGATCATAATATATTTATTTATTGTTGTTTTCCTCGTCTAATTAAGGAAATTGAGGGTAGAAGTTTGGAAATGAGGGAAAAGGGTTCCCCAATTGAAAATCTGAGATTTGAATGGGAATTTGACATCAGATTTAGATGCTTTTTGTTTGAGTGAACTCATGAGTGAGTGGGTGCTCATAAGTTATAATTTTTACCTGATTCCAAGACGTGGGCCAGGGGAGACTTTTTGGGCGTTTTTCCTAAATTCACGCTTTGGCTTCGAATTAATTAGCTAAATTAGTTACTTATAATTATATTTACATTATGCAATTTATTTGAATAGATTCGGGCCATTTGGAGTCGGATACTCGTGGCAAGAATGTGTTATCGAGGTAATTTGAGCGATTCGAGATAAGTGGCTTGCCTAACCTTGTGTTGGAGACTCCCCCCTCCCTCCCAGGATATCTTGATATTAATTGGTGTGTGGGCACCGTGTACGTGAGGTGATGAGTATGTACACGGGCTGTTGTTGTAAAAATCATGTTTATCCTTTTTAAATCATAAATTATTTCTCTTATTAAATTGTACTAATATGTTTAATTATTTAGTTTAGACTAGAAAAGCATGCTTACTTGTTTAAACTACCCATTTGACATTCTGTGCGCCATGCTTAGTTAAAACCATATTTTCCTTTTCTGTGTTCAGTATAAACTGTATAACTCGATGTCATACCTGTCATTTCATCTTGCATTGCATATTTAAATTAGGACTACAGACGTATTTCGGGAGATCACCCTGCACGGCATATTTACTTTGGTACTACGGACGTATTTCGGGAGATTCCTCTGTACTGCATATTCATTCGAAACTACGAGACGGTATTCCGGGAGATTTTCCATTGTGTTTACTTTGTTCAGAGCCGAGGGCTCCCTTAACTGCTAAATTTTTGAAAATCTCTTTAATTGTGTCACCATAAATTTTACTTATATCTTTTACTGTTTAATTTATTATATTTACTCTGGTAGGGCCTTGACCTGACCTCGTCACTACTCGATCGAGGTTAGGCTTGGCACTTACTGGGTACCATTGTGGTGTACTCATGCCCCCCTACACATATTTTCGTGTGCATATCCAGGTGCGAGCTATCAGCCTCGGGGTTAGTACGTACTGCTGATTTTAGGAGACTTCAAGGTACTACTACTTGCGTCCGCAGATCTTCGGAGTCGCCTTCTACTCCCTCGCCTAGAGACTTTCTTTATTATCTTCAGACTTTTGTATAGAGCTACATAGATTATAGCAGCTTGTGACTTAGTGATATTCCGGGTCTTGGAAAATTATTTTGTATATGCCGAGTGGTACTACTCTTGGCTATTTATAATATGCTATTTATCTTTAAAATATTGTATTTTTTTTATAGTTTTTGCAATATTAGGCTTACCTAGTCGTAAATACTAGGTGCTATCACGACACCTTATGGAGGGTTAATTTGGGTCGTGACATCCAGGTTCTTCCTACTAGATCAGATACCAGTGAGTTGGACCATACGTTGAGACTTCAAGGTATATCTGCCAGCGTTCGCAGACCTCAGAGTCCCCCTCTATCCTTATTATGTTGTTCCCCTTATTCTCCTTAGACTATGATATGTAGAGACACTTAGTATTTTTTCTTAGAAGCTTGTGACTTATTTTCTACTGGGTTTTGGGAGTTGTAATTATTTAAAACGCAGTTTCTATTTATATATCTTATGTTGAGATTTGAGTTCATATTATTATTCAGTTATTCCGTAAATTGTTAGGCTTACCTAGTCATAGAGATTAAGTGCCATCACGATATTTTACGGAGAGAAATTGGGGTCGTGACAAAACCATGCCAAACAACATCGAAACTACGAATCGATGATCGATATCCTTCTTTAAACTTTCAAACTTCGATGAACGCATCTGAACCATATCAAAACATTCCGGAATGACGCCAAACTTTGCGTGCAAGTCACAAATCATGATACGAACATATTTCAAGGCTTGGAACTTTCAACGGACATCGATAACACCAAAATTCATTTCAAATCAACATTAAAAACTTCTTAAACTTCCAAAATGCCAACCTATCATAATTGCGTTGAAATGCTCCCGGACCACCCGATACTCAACCCGAACATACGCCCAAGTCCGAAATCATCATACAAACCTATTGGAACCTTTAAATCCCCATTCCTAGGTCATTTACTCAAAAGTCAAATCTTAGTCAATTCTTCCAACTTAAAGCTTCCGAAATTAGAATTTTCCATCCGAGTCAACTCTGAACTTCCCGAAATTCAATTCTGACCACACGTACAAGTCATAAAATATGAAGTAAAGCTACTCAAGGCCTCAAACCGCCGAACGACGCGCTAGAGCTCAAAACGACCGGTCGGATCGTTACAAAAATTACCCCCCAAATTATTACTTTTCCACCAACCGATTTATGGATATCCAATATATCTCTAACATTCTAGGTGATTGTTTCAATCGTTTGACGCTTAGCCAAAAGTGCTGCATCCCTTATTATCACTTTTGCTTTCCTTATTTGCACTATTACTCTGCTTTGATATATTTGTGATGGTTATTTCAGTTATTTGAAGAGGTATATCAAATCTAAAGTGAGTTGTATGACCTAATATTAAAATTATTATTGGTACACCACTTGTTCTTATTGCTAAAAATATCATGCATCTTGATCTTACATTTACAAGTAATGCATGACATAAGAATATTATTTTGATTCCGCTGAAGGCATCTACAAAGGATAATCCTGTTATATCAGAGTAGACTTTTTATAATATAGTCTTGAAAGCTCATTCTTGTTCATAATTTAACTTTGATTGTGTTTCCTCAAGCACTTGTATGACCTTCTTAATATTATACTAATTTTTTTACTTTGTGATCTAATTTTTTTCTGTATACGTGCATTTGCACGTAGCATCCCGTTTAAATCATTAAAAAATCGTATTGCCAAGACCAATAAATTTGTCAATGTATAATATTAACACAAATAGATTATAGATTACATCTTAAGATTCAAACATGGTAATAGCAATAGAGAATACATAGTCGCAGTTTTAACTGAATGTAAAACCTTAGAATTAGTGACTTGGATGACTATTAATGTATATAACAACTCGAAATTAGGATATGAATACTTGTGAAAATATTTTGTTGCTTATAAATTTCATCAATATATCTGTGAGAATGTATGTGGCTTTGAGTGAGTTTATCTTCATAAACCATATCCAAACCAATATGTGAATAAAATCAAGGAGCTAGACGCCATGAAAAATAGAAGTGATTGCATGTAGCCCTTATGTGAACGCAATGCCTAAATAAAAATCTCCAGTAACCTGTTATATACCAAACCCATTGAAATTCTAAGTGAAATTGTTTTCCTCGTATTAGCACAAAAAGATAAATCTCTTCTTGAATACTCTATTTTACTGCATCAATCAATATTGCAAAAATTATCTTTTCAATAGTATTATGAAAAATGTCATCTACTGTCTTTTTATTTTAATTCCTTTCGGAGCAAAGTAAAAGTCACTAACAAAAAGAATGGGATATAATATTTCATAGGACAACCTTATAGTTGGGATTTTTTTTTTTTTGGAAATTGGGATAATAAAATGTCAAAATGCAAAGGATCTTCAATAAAAATTACAATTCACCAGGCCTATTCTGCATATTATATCCCCTCTAGTAAAGGATGTCAACAGTTAGTTGAAGCTAAATTGAAAGTCACATTAATTTTACTCAATTTTTAAATATTCAAATTTTAATTAGTTAGTTATGTATAAATATCGATTCTAAACTCATAAATGAACATATAACTGATACAACTATATGATTGCAATGATAGAAATTATAAAAACAAAAAAGCAAACAAAAAACTAACAAATATTAAATTTAACGTCTTTAACCAAATAGTAATTTACCTTAAGGATATAGTGTAAGCAATCTATCAAATGTTTTATGCCTTAAAATAAATTATGTATCAATCAATTCTTTTCACATACGTTTCTTCTGCCTAGTTTTTCTTAATTATCCATATCTTGCACGCGTGGTGGGATTTCTTCGTTTTTATAAATTATGTTTTATATTTCTATTCAAAATAAGGCTCATTTAACAAAATGTTTCCATTATGAACATAAATTCTTCAGCTACATTCTTTTCTAAAAGTTGTCAGTATAATCTTAGTTGATTTAAAATTCTTAAATATAAAATAACATTATTTTTTTCTTGGCTGAAAATATGCAACAACCATATAAGTCATTATTATCATCTTTATCGGCCTTTAAAATTTCTAAATAATTAATATATCAGGAAAGAAAATCATGTATTATGATTACGCTTCAGTTAAAAAAAAAGTTTTTAAAAGTCAATTTGCAAAATATTAATACTCTTTTTTATTTCATCATAGACGGTTAGATAGGCACCGACACGTCCAAGAGTCAAAGTGTATATTGGTTTTTCCCAAATGGATTCAAAGTTATGGAAGGAAAGTACCAGTTCTATTGCAAGTTATATTTGGAAGAATCCTATAATCCCTTGAATATTGATATTATAAATCACTGTGGACCTCCATTAAAGTTAGACGAACTAAAGCTTCTCCAATTGAATTCTGAATCCTCATTGGAATCAAATTGAGTGGTTAAAGCGCTAGGAGAAATTCTTTTATCTTACTTGATCGATAATAAGTAGGAAGGAGTCCCTGACCATGTAAAATTTATTTTACAAAATATCAGCCAAGTACGTTAGTTTAAGGATTCTATTTTTAAGTTGAACTTAAATATTACACTTTTATCCAACATAGAATTATTTTCTAAAATATATTTTAGGGATATTTTAGTCTATCAACATTGTATTCGTGTTTTTATAATAACTACTTTTTATGTACGTGTGTTGCACGCAAATATTTAGTCAATCATTACAAGAAAGAAAAATATATTAAATTTAATAAAAAATTATATAAAAACGTGATAATATTTTAAACTTTAAAAAGTATTGTTATTACATTAATATAATACTTGAGTTAAGAATGATCATTCTTCATTCAGAACTTGAAAATATGATCGGCTTAGTTAAGTTAGTTAGATAGTGTTCGTATTTATAATGCATGCAGAAAATTGCAATGTGGTCTTATCTTGTCTAATGCTTCATTATAGATGATTTTATTGATGTATGTTCCCCTTCTGTCGCTTTAGTTGCTGTCATGAACAGTTGTTGATATATATTTCTTTTTAAAAGTGCAACATATAGTTACCAGTACATGTTGCAACAAATATAGATGAACACTAAGGATTGTTTATCTCTATCTTTATCTATTTTATGACAAAAGCTTTTTATTTTATGTTAAACAAACATATTAAAAACTACTTATGTATAATTAAAAAGGATGTTCTTCATTTTTTGAATGTCAAAATTAAATTTTGGGGATAAACACACGTTTGGAAGTACATTATTGGTTCATCAGGATTTCTCCATTCACAACATTGTCAGAAACTATACACCTTTCCTTCTAACGTTACATAAGTTATGTGAGGGATATAAGTTTCTCAATAACATCAAATGATGTGCACATTTTTCTTCCTATCGTAACATCCCTAAAAATTAAACTTCCCTATGACTTGGATAAAAGTATTATTCTCTGGTCAACTTTATCTCCTCTATATGTTTTTAGTCATGATATTATTAACTATATGTTGCAATATTTTCCCTTTAAAATTGAGCTTGTCCGCTTTAGAGTAATCAAATCTCATAATTTCTAAATTTGATATATATATATATAAATGATAAGATATATTTCACATAATTGCCAAGGTGGGTTGCTCTGATGGTAAGCACCCTCCACTTCCAACCAAAAGGTTGTGAGTTCGAGTCACCCCAAGAGCAAGGTGGGAAGTTCTTGGAGGGAAGGATGCCGAGGGTCATTTGGAAACAGCCTCTCTACCCCAGGGTAGGGGTAAGGTCTGCGTACACACTACCCTCCCCAGACCCCACTAGTGGGATTATACTGGGTTGTTGTTGTTGTTGTTGTTGTTGTATTTCACATAATTATCAAAGAAGTAGAACGGATTCACCAATACAGTAGTAAACTTCGAACTCATTAGGTGTTCGAATTTTGACTCTTAATCATAAATAAAAACAAATTTAAATCTAAGACCATGTCCAGTGGAACACAAGTTTCCTGCATTTAATTTGTAGGTCAGAACTCAAACAAAATACAATCATTGGTGACATAAAGTATGTTTGTCACAGTTACATGATAATCATCAAAGTATAACCGTGTAGGGCATTCTATCGTTGCTTTCAACGAATAGAATCTAAAATTTACTCTCCATAACATTTTGAACAAAAGAGTAAAAAAGAAAATATAAAATATTTTAAGGACTGGCTTATACCCATCCAATAGCGACTTACAGTCCTTTAAAGTATAGACATCAAAGATTGACATGCAAATCCAAAGCTCCGCAATACTTGAAGTTTCTAAAATAGCTTCAAGCTGATTTACCGCCAAATTGAATTATTAGATACAGTATAACAACAAAACTATTTCACAACATGAACGGAGAAGAAAAAATAAATTGGCTGAAATAATGTCATCTTAAGCAGTTGTCTCTTCCATTTAGCTGAATGATTTTATGTACCAAATTCAAGGCGATGTTTCAGATCTATTAGTGGTGTATGCTGCAAAGAAAATAACAGCATGCAGCTGATCAGTACGCATTATCAAGTATATATATGGTATAAAAGGAGAACGTAGTTCAATATAAAATTTGCATATATATAATATGCTAGATTACGGGAAAAATAGAATTCAAGAAAAAATGA
>AWOL01S0018408.1:23071-42075 GCA_000715115.1 Nicotiana otophora
ACTTCGTGTGCAGATCCAGGTGTTTCCGGACATAGCGGGTGTTGATCCTTTCGCACGATTGATTTTCAGGAGATTTTGAGGTAGCTGCTGTGTTCCGCAAACCTTGTCTCTCCTTCTCTATCTCTTTGTTCACTGTATTTGGTTTCAGACTATTATAGACTATATTTTCCAGACTTGTATTCATATTAGATGCTCATGTACTCAGTGACACCAGGTTTTGGGGAGTGTTTGTATTGAATTTAAATATTATATTTTTAATCTTGAGAGAAATTGTAGTTTATTGAGCTTTTCGGCTTGCCTAGTATTGAGATAGGCGCTATCACGACGGGTGAGATTTTGGGTCGTGACAACTCAGTACTGTATAGGGCCAATCCAGCCCAGGGAATTTCATCATAATTATAAATAAATAAAGCAACTCCATGCCCTGGGAAGTCCATCCCAAATATAAATAAATAAGGCAACTACATGCCTGGGAAGTCTATCCCAAATATAAATAAATAAGGCAACTCCATGCCCTAGGAAATCCATCATAAATATAATATCATCTGCGCTCACTATGGGGGGTGCAGACTCCGGAGAAGCTCCTTCAGCCCAAGCGCTATAATAAGCTAATCTGGCCTGCTACGACGTGCAGCCGGATCCCATAATAATAAAACCTATAAGACCTGCTGCGGCGTGCAGCCCTGATCCATATAATAATAATAACAACATATATAAAGACAATATGTCCTGCTACGGCGTGCAGCCCTATCCCATAAATATCTTCTCAATCAGACCCTCGGCCTTACTCAGTCACCAATCTCTCTAGTCTCTCGGGCCCACAATGTCATGAAACTAGACCAAAATGATGATATGATGAATCAATAAATAGCAACAGAGACTGAGAGATTATATGAAATGAATGAACATGACTGAGTATGAAATTATAATTTAACAAATAATTCAGCAGCAATACAACCTCTGTGGGTCTCAATAATATCGGCATATAGCCTTAACATGATTTTTAACATGATACTCAGCTCAATTTCTCTAATACATGAAAGTACATGAAAAATGCCAAGATTATTTTGTAAGCACGTAATTTTTTACTCGTGCATTTTAAAGTTAGTTTAGTATTCCTAGTATTTTTTTAAAGAATTTATTCGAATTATTCTAATGGGATTATAGTCCACTCTTACTTTAATTTTATATTATAAATTTGAAAACACAAAAATAGTTTCATTATATATTTTTATTTTAACTTAAGGCCCATATCTTTCCGCCCAAATAAATATAACCCACATATTCCTCCAAACCCTAACCCTAAGAGACACCAAGGTACCAGCCGTCTTCCCCACTCCTTCACACCCCCTGTCCGCCACAACTCCACCCCAAACTCGCCCAACTCAGGCGAGTTCACCCCAAACTCGCGCACATGGTCCCTCCTTTCTCCCTTTGCCACGTATCCTAACGACCTCTGACAAACGGAATTATTCTTTCCGGATTTCACGCATTCCCTCTTATTTTTTCTTTCAGATTTATGCTCTTTGGCGAAAATAGGAAAAATGTGGGGCGTAGGATCGAGTCACACTCGATCTACTCCTTACATCTGTCTTATCTTGCCAAATCGAGATTTTGTTTGGATTTTGGGGGGTGATTTTAGGATTCCTTGGCATCCAAGGAGAAAAGTTTCTGGAGCTGCTATATATTGGGGATTTTTGGTGAGAAAAAGCGGGGACAGAGAAAGGATAGAAAAAGAGTTTTAGGGTTTTTGGTTCTGACTGTCTTCTTCTGAATTTTTCATTCGAGTTCTTTCAAAAAAAACAAAAACTAAAAATTCAATTTAGTTGTCAATTTTCCTCTTAAATTCAAAAATAATTCAGTTTGGTTTTCTTAGTTTTTCCTCTTGAATTCTATAAAAACAATACAAAAAAAAAGAGTCCTCTGCTCTTGAGTTATTATAATCTGAGTTTCAAAATAAGAAAGATACTCTAGCTTTCCTTTTGGTTTTCTAATTTCTACAATGGAGATTATCTGAGGCCGGAAGCTGAGTCGAAGTGTTATTCCAGGTCTGAGCTCGCAGTACTTGGGTCGCTCGCAGTTGTTCATTTGTTTCTGGTTGAATTTGTCGATATCAAAGTTAATCGAAAGCCGTAACTTCAGGTTCATTTCTGGTTCTTTCTCTTGCTTTAATTTATGAACTATTGTTGGTTATTAAAATTGGACCCGACCTTGGTACAAGCTCGTCACTACTTTTAACCTAAGGTTAAGTTTGTTACTTATTGAGTACATGGGGTCGGTTGTACTCATACTACACTTCTGCACCTTGCGTGCAGATATTGGATATTGATGTTGCTGTACTCGACGGGAGCTGGAATTGAAGACATACATGCATTCCGGTTGTAGCTGCCTCTTGTTCATGGTAACTTTAGATTTATAAGAATCTGTCTATGTATATTTCGAACAGATGATGCATTTATTTCATACCAGTTTTATAAATTTTAATCTTAGAAGCTCATGATTTGTACTACCAGTCCTTGGAGAATGTATAAGATTTAGATATTTTCTTTTACTTAATTATCTTGTTAAATTACATTGGAATTGGATATTGAATAGTTGGCTTACCTAACGGGTTGGGTTAGGTGTCATCACGACTAGTTGAATTTTGGGTCATGACAGGATTACTCACCTTGAAGATGGGAGGAGTTGGAGGTCTTGAGAGAGTGGATGAAAAATCCAAAATTCGGCCAAGAGAAATGGGGAAAATAAACCCCCGAAGTGAGTAAATAACATTTCGAGCACCAAAGGTAACGTGGGCCTGTTTCCAGAACCTCGAAAATCCCAGCTCCCCACGCTACCCTGGGCGCTGGTATTGGGAAATCTTTTCTATTTCGCCCGGAAATGGATATAACTCTCTCATACGATGTCCGAATTCGATGATTCTTGTTGCTATGGCTCCATAATTTCAATACAGATCTAATGCTTCAATCAACACTAAATTTGGAGCTCATTTTCTTAATGTGATACCACATATGCTCGAAGAAATGACGTCGAAACATTCTAGAAATATCCAAATTAAATTACGGGCATACGTTCGAGTCCAAAATCACCATCCGGACCTAACGGAATCATCAAAACTTTGATTTGAGGTCGAATTCAGAAATTCAAACTTGATCGACTCTTTCAACTAAAAGCTTCCAACATGAAATTCATTTTTCCGAACTAATCTCAAAACACCTGAAAACCAAAGCCGACAATTCACACACTTCATAATACATCATATGAAGCTATTCAAGACTTCAAATAGTTGAAAAGAGCGTAAATACTCAAAACGACAAGTCAGGTCGTTACAATATAAGGTAAAATCCTTATATAAGGTAAAAGGAGAAAGAGAAAAACTCAAATTTAAAGTCCTATATAAGGTAAAGTCCTATACAAAATATGTCTTTTGAGATTGGAGTCTCACGATCTTCCCATAGTGAATTTGCACACGAATTGAATTTAGTCCTTCACTATCTAATTTACATAAACTCCATAATTCTAATTGAATTCAAAGTTAATTATAATCTACCGTCTAAATATGAGTAGTAGAGTATATAACTCTTATATAAGGTAAATTTTAATTTTAATTGATATTAAAGTTCTAGATATTGGGAATTTCTAGCTAATTCAGATAAGAAAACATTAATAAATAAAAGTTTAGCTTACTTCAAAGCCTATATGTTAGGAAGATCAAAGCCTAAATGTTAGGAACAAGAACAAAAGTTAAATGATAAACCAGCAGGTTAGGAAAGTGGAGGAGCAGAAGAATTAACATAAATGATGGCAACATTAACGGTTGAAATAAAAAGATACAAATGATATATAGGGTGAAGATTAGGCTATATATAGGAATGAAAATAGCTTCTATATATAGGAATGGAAACATTTTCATATTCGTATGTAACTACTTAGCCATGCATGAAGCCACCTGTTCATATTCATTTGCCACTTATCCATGCATGAAACCATTTACAATGACATGAAAACAACTTCTGAGGAAGATAGTAGTTCTAACAGAACTCTGAAATCAAAAGGGAAAAACAGAAGTTGAAGGCAAAATACAT
Organism: Nicotiana otophora; assembly: GCA_000715115.1. Taxonomy (NCBI): domain Eukaryota; kingdom Viridiplantae; phylum Streptophyta; class Magnoliopsida; order Solanales; family Solanaceae; genus Nicotiana; species Nicotiana otophora. The sequence goes on from AWOL01S0018408.1 coordinate 27,157, forward strand.
GAATCTGCATTTTGGAGAGTTCAAAAGTAGGCCTGAAAATTAAGTCTGAATGGCGCATTAACTTAATTTTAGCTCACAGCACAGAACTTGTTCTTGTTTTAATTGCCCCCAACTATAAATTGAACCACAAAGTAATAAACCACGAGTCGTACAGGGAGCACATGGTGATGTAGCTCAGATGGTAGATCGCTCGCTTAGCATGCGAGAGGTACGTTGATCAATACCCCGCATCTCCAATTAATCTAATTTAGTTTAGCATTCCTTTTTTATTTGTGCTTCTTTTTCAAAAAAAAAAAAAAAAAATTCCTGAAATTGTTCTAATTTCTTTCTTTTCTTTTTTAATTAAAGTAATACTAACATTTTGTGCCATCTAATACAATTTTTTGTAATAAAAATCAAATAGACAAGAGTGGTAAACGTGAGATAGGGCCGTCACTTGGGTCCTGCGTATTACCCAATCACACACGCAATATCAAGTTGAGTTGAAATGTCCTTTTCAAGCTACTCTCATTTATTTGAGAAACCGGTCCGTAAAAGAAAATAAAACACGAATTGCATATATTGTTTTTTTTCCATAAAGACTGTTTAGTGTATTAGAATGTGGTGTCACAACTACTATTACCACTCTTTGATTCTTTAAACTCATTAATTTATATCTACTTTCGTCTATCTTTTTTCCGGTTATTAACACTGTTTTAAAAGGCGAGGGCGTGAGACGGAGAATTTTATTTGATACAAAGCGAGACGTAAGCCTCGAGACATAGGGCGTAAGCCCCACAGATCTTTAAATTTTTGAATTTGTAAATTAATAATATAGCATTATAACATAAAAAAATATTTAAAATACATTAAAATTCAAGAAAACTAAAAAGAATTAAAGAAACTCATAAAAAAATAAAATATCTAGCATGTTTTATAAGTATACATAATGCAATACTGTTAAAGTTTCTATGAAGTATAAATTAACTATAACTTCTTAATATAATTTCTTAAAATATATTATCAGACTACATCTTTTGCCTCCCTAAAAGAAAATATTCAATAAATATTATCAATATTATTATTTAAAATATTACTCCTTCATGAGTAAATAAAAAATTACTTTTAAATAATAAAATATTAAATGTATAATAATTTAGAGAGACATAGAACTAAAACATGAATATCTAGCAAGTAAAGATATAAGTTTTGATTATCTATTTTTTAGAAGAAATATTCAAATGATATTCACCCTTACGATGTTCTCAATTAGTAAATACACAATACTATTGTTAGTTATTTGAGCTATTCAAAATTTTCATATTCCTATAGAATTTTTGAGAGTACACTAATTAATAAATTTGACACGTGATTGTATAGGAACTGTTGGGCAAGCCTTGAGCGTTTAGTGTTAGGTGTATTTAGGGTGCACCGTCGGGCACTTGGAGGCGTAAGCCTCATAGAATTAAGCATCATGTATGAGCCTCAAGGCGTTTTGATAGTGTCCGCCCCGAAGCGAGCCCCCGAGGCAAGTCCCAAAAAAGCCTTTAAGACACTGGTTATTAATTTTAATAGGAAAAATTAATTAAATTTATTTTACGCACAAGGAAGGTTTGTTGAAGATTGAAGCTACAGTGTACAAAAGCTAGGGACTATACTGCACTTTAGCAAACTTGTAACTGAAATTAGGAAAGTAGTTATTAACTACCTTGTATTAGCTACAGATATGAAAGAATCTGTAGAGCAGATTCTTCATGTATATATACTCATAATCAACTCATTGTATAGAGAACAATTCAATGAAATGAATACAATACACTTTACTTCCTCCTCTCTCAAGATCATCTAATTATCTCTCCTTCCTCGACTCTATTTCTGCTTCTTCTGTATTTCTTTCTTGAGTTCTTAGCTCGCATAGTACTCAAATCAGCTCATGGTATCAGAGAAGTAAAGCCTCAGAGCTTGAAGATCGAGTCAATTCCGCAAATCATTTAAAGAAAGAAAGATCTTTCAAATCAAAGAAACAAGAATGAGAAATACTGCAGATCAAGAAGCAATTGCTAGTGTTGTTGCGTCTGGAGGAGGAAACAGTCAAGCTTCTCTAGGAATCGACTACAGTCACCCTTTGTTTCTTCATCCATTAGATGTTAGCGATATACAAATTATCTCCTTTCAACTTACAGGTACCAAAAACTATTTTATTTGGTTTCGTTCAATGAGAATTTCTCTATTAGGAAGGAATAAACTAGGATTTGTGGATGGCTCTTGTAAAAAAGAGGATTTTCCTAAAGCTATGGGAAATCATTGGGAAAGGGTTAATGTCATAGTTCTGTCTTGGATAATGAGTTCATTTGCTAAAGGACTTCTAGGAGGTATTATGTATGCTACTAATGCGCAGGCTGTTTGGGAAGAATTGTATGAATGATTTAATAAAATTGATGGTTCAAGAACCTTTAATATCCATAAAGAGATTGCTACTTTAACCCAAAGAACTACTTCTGTGTCTAGATATTTCTCAAAATTAAAAGACTTATAGGAAGAGTTTGAGGCATTAGTTCCTGCTCCTAGCTGCAACTGTGAAAAATCCAAAGAGTTTAGAGTGCAACTGCAGAAACTGAAACTATTTCAATTCTTAATGGGGCTTAATGACTCATATGCCCAGGCAAGAAGCCAAATCTTGCTCATGAGACTAATTCCATCTGTAAACCAAGCCTACTTTATGGTTATAAGTGATAAAAGACAAAAATCAGTCAAAAATGTGATTGGTATCCTAGGTGCTAATCCTGCAGTAATGCTAGGAAACTATGAAGTTGCTATGTTCACTAGAAATGGTGGTGGAAAGCAGAACCACAAGTTCAAGAAGAACTATAATTTGCAGTGTGAAGTATGCAAACTTAAGGGACATACCAAAGAAACCTTCTATAGTGTGGTAGGATACCCTCCTAAATTCAAGAAAAGGAAATTTGGGCAATCTGCAGCTTATAATGTACAGATGGACAGTTGTATTTCTCAGGCTAGTCAGAATAATGGTTACAATGATTTTTCACAAGCCATCTTTCCATTGACTAAACCAAGAGTGGATTACTCTGACATGCAACACAAATCAGACACTCTTAATGGACAGAATACCAACACTGTCCCTACATTATTTACTAAATAACAATACAATCAGTTTCTACAAATGATAAATAAAGAAGAAGCAATATCAACTTACTCAGCTAATACACCAGGTAAGCATAATGAGTGCATTGCTACTAAGACTCTTCAGGAATGGATCATTGACACAGGTGCAACCAATCATATGGTGTCAAGCTTAAGCTGTCTGAATAGTGATACTATAATTAAGTCTGAAATACCAAAAGAAGTGTTCCTACCTAATGGTGATGTGTCTCTAGTCACACATGTAGGAACAAGTAGTCTGTTTAATAATTATACTATCACAAATATTTTTATCTACCACAGTTTAAGTACAATCTTCTGTCTGTATCTAAACTAACTAAAGAGCTAAATTGGACGGTTGCTTTATTCCATGAATTTTGTATTTTTCAAGATCTCTTGAGTGGGAAGGTGAAAGGAGTTAGTAGAGAAAAGGATGGGCTATATCTGTTTGTGACTGGTGCCAAGGAAGGCACAAAAATTGCACGCCTAAATGTTCAAGACTCAGACTGCAGAATCAACAGTAATGAAGCTGATATATAATTATGGCATAGTCGACTAGGACATGTTTCTATTTCTGTAATGAAGAAACTTCTATTTGTTTCTCAAGAGGCTATAGCAAATAGACTAGCTAATTGCAAAGTATGCCCATGTGCAAAACAGACTTGGCTTCCATTCCCTAACAACAGAATTAGAATTAATAAGTATTTTGAACTAGTTCATATGGATGTTGGGGGCCTTACAAAGTCTCTACTTTTGATGGTATAAATACTTTTTGACTATAGTAGATGAACACTCAAGAATGACATGGATTTATCTGTTTGCTTTGAAGTCTGATGTGTGTGTACTCATTCAACAATTTGTTCAGCTCATTAAAACACAGTTTGTTAGAACTATAAAGGTGGTCAGAATAGATAATTTGCTTTTATGAGTAGAAAGTCCATGATTGTCATTACATTAAGAGTTCTAGAACTATTATAATAGGAATTCTCCGAGTAAAAGTTTGCAAAGAGAACAAGCTGCTTACTTCCCAATATGAACCAACATAACTAGGAGAACGAAAGTCTTATCTTGTGAGAAAATTTCCTTACTACCAGTTACTCATTTCCCAACAGAATTAGGAGAATGAAAACACTTATTCTTGTTAAAACAAATCTTATATATTCTTGAAGTCCAAGTTCCAATGTCATGGATCAAGACCATGGGTCAGCTATGTCTTTTGAGGCTTTATGGAGATTGGACGGATTTACCAAGCTCTTTCCAGTTCAATTAAGTGGTGCTTCTTCAGAGGATCCCTAGGAGTATCTTGATAGCTGTCATGAGGTACTACAGAACATGGGTATAGTGGATACCAATAGGGTCGATTTTGCTGCATTTTAGATGATTGGTTCCGCCAAGAAATGGTGGAGAGATTATTTGTTGATCAGACCAGCTGGATCACCTGCTCTTACTTGGGACCAGTTCTCTCAGCTCTTCCTAGAGAAGTTTCTCCCTATAACATTGAGAGAGGAGCATCGTCGTCAGTTCGATTGTCTCTAGAAGGGCAGTTTGACTGTTACCCAGTATGAGACCCATTTTGTGGATTTGGCCCGTCATGCTCTTCTTCTGCTTCCTACCGATAGAGAGAGGATGAAGAGGTTTATTGACAAACTTGCTCAACCTATCAGATTGCAGATGGCTAAGGAGACTGGGAGTGAGATTTCTTTTCAGTCGGCTGCCAATGTCGCTTGGCAAGTCGAGATGGTTCTTGCTCAGGGAGATCAGGGTTCTGACAAGAGACCTCGTCATTCTGGTGGGTTCAATAGTGGCTCATCTAGAGGCATGGGTACTTTTGGTAGAGGTCATCCTCCTAGGCCATTTCATTCAGCACTTCAAACATCCCACAGTGCTTCAGGTAGTCGTGGTCCTTATGTGCCTCATTTCGGACAGCCATCCTACAGTGGTGCCCCAACTCCTATCAGTGTACCTCCTATTCAGAGTTATTGAGTTGTGTTGGTTTTTCCGGTATTTGTATCTGAATTATTAAAGATTGGTAATTCTGGATGACACCGGTTTATTCTTGAGGCTGTGGTTATTATTTTCAGTTGGCTATTTAATTATGTTCAGTATTCCCATTTTCTATCATTATTATATACTGCATTCAGGTTGTAGTGTAGGTGACCCGCCTTAACCTCATTACTACTTCGTCGAGGTTAGGCTTGGCACTTACCAGTACTTGAAGTCGGTTGTACTGATACTACACTCTGTACACTGTACATATTTTGGAGTCGGTCCCAGTGGCGGCTACTAGAGAGCTCAGATTGGACAGCCTGCGGAGACTTGAGGTACAGCTTCTCAGCACTCGCAGCTCCTGAAGTCCCCATCTTTATTTTTATTTAGCTGTGTATTTTCATTCAGATAATTTTGTATTTATTTCATACCCTTGTATGTATTACTCTAGAAGCTCGTGCACTTGTGACATCGAGTTCAGGAATTTGTAGCAGATGTTTTTACGATTTTAGTTTCCATATTTATATTTGGATTATTGCAGTTAAATCAGTTCTTCTTCATTAATTAAATTTAAATTGTTAAAAAGGATAAATTATTCTAATATTGGCTTGCCTAGCAAGTGAAATGTTAGGCGCCATCAAGGTCCCGATGGTAGAAATTTCAGATCATGACAAGTTGGTATCCGAGAACTAGGTTACATAGGTCTCACAAGTCACGAGCAAACTTAGTAGAGTCTGGAGGATCGGTACGGAGACATTTGTACGTATCTTGCGGAGCTATGGAATTAGGAACAATTTCACTTCTATTTTTCTCTATTGTGCGATTTTATTCTATCATTGATGATTGGACCCTTTTATTCTATTCTCTCATAGATGGCGAGAACGCGTACCGCATCTTCAGCTGAGCAGCAGCCAGAGCCCCCAGTGGCAGTTCCTACGAGGGGCAGAGGTCGAGCCCGAGGTCGTGCCAGAGGCCGAGGATGGGGCAGAGCTCAGCCCAGAGCTCGAGCAGCAACACCATTGGTGGAGCCTCAGGCAGAGTTTGATGAGGAGGTTCCAGCCCAGGTTGTGCCTGTCGGACCAGCTCAGGCCCCGGAGGGATTCATCGCCATCCCAGTGCTTCAGGATGCTTTGTTCCGTTTGGTGGGCCTTATGGAGAGTGTGGCTCAGGCCGGTACATTTCCTGTGGCACCACTCATCTCTAAAGTTGAGGGAGGATCACGGACTCCCGCTACTCACATTCCGCAGCAGATGGCTCCCCAGTATCAGACTCCAGCTGCTCATCTAGCTGGTTGTTGCGGCACAGGTCAGTGATGGGTCAGATATGTCTTTTGAGGCTTTATGGAGATTGGACAGGTTTACCAAGCTCTTTCTAGTTCACTTCAGGGGTGATTCTTCAGAGGATCCCTAGGTTTATCTTGACAGTTGGCATGAGGTGCTACAAAACATAGGTAAAGTGGAGACCAATAGGGTCGATTTTGCTGCATTTCAGATGACTGGTTCCGCCAAGAAATGGTGGAGAGATTATTTGTTGACCAGACCAGCTGGATCGCCTACTCTTACTTAGAACCAGTTCTCTCAGCTCTTCCTAGAGAAGTTTCTCCCTATCACATTGAGAGAGGAGAATCGTCGTCAGTTCGAGCGTTTCCAGCAGGGCAGTATAATTGTTACCCAGTATGAGACCCGTTTTGTGGATGTGGCCCGTCATGCTCTTCTTCTTATTTCTACCGATAGAGAGAGGGTGAGGAGGTTTATTGATGGACTTACTCAACCTATCAGATTGCAGATGGCTAAGGAGACTGGGAGTGAGATTTCTTTTCAGGCGGCTGCCAATGTTGTCAGGCGAGTTGAGATGGTACTTGCTCAGGGAAGTCAGGGGTCTGACAAGAGACCTCATCATTCTGGTGGGTTCAGCAGTGCCTCATCTGGAGGCAAGGTACTTTTGGTAGAGTTTATTCTGCTAGGCCGTTTCATTCTGCACTTCAAGCATCCAATAGTGCTTCAGGTAGTCGTGGTCCTTATGTGCCTCATTTCGGACAACCAACCTACAGTGCACCACTATCTCCTATCAGTGTACCTCTTATTCAGAGTTATTACCATGGTTATTCGGCCCATTTGGGCCAGTCTCAGTTTTCGCAGCCACAACACCAAGATGGATATTTTGAGTGTGGTTGTTATGGGCATATCAGGAGGACCTGTCCGAGATTATTGGGTGTCATGCCACAATATTAGGGTTCTCGTGCCATGGTCCCGGCACCAGTCGCTGCACCGCCTGCTCAGCCCGCCAGAGATAGGGGTCAGGCAGCCATAGGTAGAGGATAGACTGTTAGAGGTGGAGGCCAGCCAGCTAGAGGTCATCCCAGGAAAGTGGTTCAGAGTGGTGGGGCTCAGCCCCAATGTTATGCTTTTCCAGCTAGGCCTGAGGATGAGTCATCTGACGTTGTTATCACAGGTACTATTTCAGTTTGCAGTAGAGATGTTTCAGTTCTATTTGACCCGGGTTCTACTTATTCATACGTGTCATCCTATTTTGCTTCATATTTGGTTATGCCTAGTGATTCTTTGAGTGCTCCAATGTATGTGTCCACACCTGTGGGGGATGCTATTGTGGTAGATCGTGTTTATCGTTCGTGTGTGGTTACCATTGGGAGTCTTGAGACTAGTGTAGATCTTTTACTTCTCGATATGGTTGATTTTGATGTCATTTTGGGTATGGATTGGTTGTCATCTTATCATGCTATATTGGATTTTCACGCCAAGATGGTGACCTTAGCCTTACCGAGGTTGCCTCGATTAGAGTGGAGAGGGACTCATGTCCATTCTACCAGCGGGGTTATCTCTTATGTGAAGGCTTGACATATGGTCGAGAAGGGGTGTCTAGCCCATTAGGCCTATGTCCGTGATTTTAGTGCGAAGGTTCCTTCCATGGATTCAGTACCAGTTGTTCGTGAGTTTCCAGAGGTGTTTCCTGCAAATCTTCCGAGGATGCCAGCCGACAGAGATGTTGACTTCTGCATTGATTTGGCCCCATGCACTCAGTCCATTTCTATTCTGCCATACTGTATGGCCCCACCAGAGTTGAAAGAATTGAAGGAGCAATTGCAAGATTTGCTTGATAAGGGCTTCATTAGACCTAGTGTCTCGCCTTGGGGTGCGACTGTGTTGTTCGTGAAGAAGAAGAATGTATCGATAAGGATGTGCATAGATTATTAGCAGTTGAACAAAGTCACCATCAAGAACAAGTATCCATTTCCAAGGATTGATGACTTATTTGATCAGCTTCAGGGTGCCGAGGTGTTTTCAAAGATTAATTTGAGGTCTGGCTACCATTAGTTTAGGATTCGGGCATCCGATGTCCCTAAAATAGCCTTTCGGACTCGGTATGGGCGTTATGAGTTTCTAGTGATGTCATTTGGGCTGACAAACACTCCAGCAGCATTTATGGATTTGATGAACCGGGCGTTCAAGTCTTATCTGGATTCCTTTGTGATTGTGTTTATTGATGATATCTTGATCAACTCCCGTAGTCGAGAGGAGCACGAGCAACATCTTCGGATAATTCTTCAGACTCTGAGAGACAACTAGTTATATGCTAAGTTTTCAAAATGTGAGTTTTGGTTGAGCTCAATCGCTTTCTTGGGGCATGTTGTGTCGGCAGAGGGTATTCAGGTGGATCCTAAGAAGATTGAGGTAGTTCAAACTGGCCTAGACCCACTTCAGCTACGGAGATCCAGAGTTTCTTGGGATTGGCGGGTTATTACCGTCGGTTTGTGGAGGGGTTTTCATCTATAGCAGCCCCGTTGACCAGGTTGACCTAGAAGGGTGCCCCGTTCAGATGTTCAGACGATTGTGAGGCGGGCTTTGAGAAGTTCAAGACGGTTTTGACTACGGCGTTGGTGTTTCCCACAGGTTCAAGGTCTTATACAGTATATTGTGACGCATCTCGTATTGGACTTGGTACGGTATTGATGTAGGATGGAAGGGTGATTGCATATATGTCGCAGCAGTTGAAGGTTCACGAGATGAATTACCATGATCATGACTTAGAGCTGGCAGCCATTGTTCATGCGCTGAAGATTTGCGGCACTATCCTTACGGCGTGTCGTGTGAGGTATTCACGGATCATCGGAGTTTGCAGTACTTGTTCAAAGTAAAGGATCTCAATTAGAGGCAGAGGAGGTGGTTAGAGCTATTGAAAGATTATGATATCACCATCTTGTATCATCCCGGGAAGGCCAACGTGGTGGACGATGCCTTAAGTAGGAAGTCAGTGAGTATGGGCAGCCTTGCGTATATTCCAGTCGGTGAGAGACTGCTTGCATTAGATGTTCAGGCTTTTGCCAATCAGTTCGGGAGGTTAGATGTTTCTGAGCCCAATCGTGTTCTAGCTTGTACAGTCGCTTGGTCTTCGTTATTTGAGCGCATCATGGAGCGACAATATGATGATCCTCATTTGCTTGTCCTTAGGGACACAGTGCGGCACGGTGATGCCAAGAAGGTTACGATTGGAGATGATGGAGTTTTGAGGATGCAGGGTCGTGCTTGTGTACCTAATATGGATGGACTTCGTGAGTTGATTCTAGAGGAGGCCCACAGTTCCCGGTATTCTATTCATCCGGGTGCCATCAAGATGTATCAGGACTTGCGACAGTATTATTGGTGGAGGAGGATGAAGAAGGATATAGCTGCATATGTAGCTCGGTGTCTAAATTGTCAGCAAGTAAAGTACGAGCATCATAGACCTGGTGGTTTGCTTCAGAAGATAGAGATTCCTGAGTGGAAGTGGGAGCGTATCACTATGGATTTCGTTGTTGTACTCCCATGGACTTAGAGGAAGTTCGATGCAATTTCGGTCATTGTGGATAGGCTGACCAAGTCAGCACATTTCACTCATGTGGCAGTTACCTATTCTTCAGATCGGTTGGCAGAGATTTACATCCGCGAGATCGCTCGTCTTCACGATGTGCCCGTGTCTATCATTTCTGATCGAGGTACGCAGTTCACCTCGCACTTTTGGAGGGCAGTACAATGTGAGTTGGGCACGCAGGTTGAGTTAAGCACAACATTTAATCCTCATACGGACGGACAGTCCGAGCGCACTATTAAGGTATTAGAGGATATGCTCCGCACTTGTGTTATAGACTTCAGAGATTCGTGGGATCAGTTTTTGCCGCTTATGGAGTTTGCCTAAAACAACAGCTATCAGTCGAGCATCCAGATAGCTCCCTATGAGGCATTATATGGTAGACTGTATCGATCGCCGGTTGGATGGTTTGAGCCGGGGGAGGCTCGATTATTGGGAACATATTTGGTGCAGGATGCCTTGGATAAGGTCAAGACTATTCAGGATAGATTTCGCACAGCTCAGTCCAGGCAGAAGCGTTATAACGACCGTAGAGTTCGTGATGTTGCATTCATGGTCGGAGAGTGGGTGTTGCTCCAGGTATCACCCATGAAGGGTGTGATGAGGTTTGGGAAGAAGGGCAAGTTGAGCCCTAGGCACATCGGATCTTTTGAAATTCTTCAGAGAGTGGGTAAGGTGGCTTACAGACTTACGTTGCCACCTGGTTTATCTGCAGTTCATCTGGTGTTCCATGTGTCCATGCTCCGGAAGTATCACATAGATCTATCCCACGTGTTAGATTTTAGCATTGTCCAGTTGGACTAGGACTTGACTTATGAGGAGGAGCCGGTGCCTGTTCTAGCCCGGCAGGTTCGTCAGTTGAGATCGAAGAGTTATCCTTCAGTTCGAGTGCAGTGGAGAGATCAACCCGTTGAGGCAACTACCTGGGAGTCCGAGTCGGTCATGCGGAGTAGATATCCCCACCTTTTCACCAGTCCAGGTACTTTTCTATGTCCGTTCGAGGACGAATGATTATTTTAGATGTGGAGAATGTGATGACCCGATAGGTCATCTTATGTTTTAGAACCAAATTTTGTGTTTCGAAGCCTTTAGAACCTCATTTTAGCCTTTCTCAATTTGCGTGTGCAGTCCGGGTGTTGATCCGGAAGGCCAATATGTTAAAAACTGATAAAAATAAGAACGTTTGCCTTAAATATTAATTTGAGTTGACTTCGGTCAACGTTTTGAGCAAACCGACTCGGATCCATATTTTGACGGTCCCGGTGGGTGTGTATCGAAATATGGGACCTGGGCGTACGCCCGGAATCGAATTCGGAGGTCCCTAGCTCGAGTTATGAATTTTTGTTGAAAATTGAAAGTCTGAAAGTTTATTGGTTTTTAAGAATTGATTGATGTTTGGTCTTGTTAATACCGGGTCCGTATTTTAGTTTCAGAGCTAGGTACAGCTCCGTTATTATATTTATGACTTGTCTGTAAAATTTGGTGAGGAATGGAATTGGTTTGACGTGATTCGGACGTTCGGTTGTGAAAATAGAAGTTTTAAAGCTTTCTTGAAAATTTCATTCGATTTGGTGTTCAATTTGTAGTTCTAGGTATTATTTTGGCGATTTGATCGTGCGAACAAGTTTGTTCGATGTTTTAGGACTTGTTTGCATGTTCGGTTTGGATCCCCGAGGGCTCAGGTAAGTTTCGGATAGGCTACAGAGTATTTTTAACTTAGAAATCATAGCAGTTGGTGTATCAGATCTGCAGACTTTGCATTTGCGAGGTCTGGCTCGCAAATGCGAGCCTCGCATTTGTGAAGAGGCCATCTCATTTTCGAGTAGTGGAATGGGGGGAGGACCTTCGCATTTGCAAAGTTTTGATCACATTTGCGATCCTGGCAGTTTGCATTTGTGAACACTGGTTCGCATTTGCAAAGGTAGCAGGCTCAGGTCATTCTTCGCATTTGCGAAGTCTTATTCGCATTTGCGGGGTTCGCATTTGCTGTCACGACCCAAAAACCTAATCTGTCGTGATGGCACCAATCGTGGAACTAGGCAAGCAGACTCATTTCCAAACAAACCAATATTTTCATTTCAAAGATAATTTCAATACTATTTAACATAAAACCTTCATTTAAGGAGTTCAAATCAAAGAAGACAAAAGTGCGAAAAAGAAAAGCCCGACATCGGGGTGTCACTAGTCATGAGCATCTACTACAATTTATTGGAATTAATTCCATAAGAAATTAATGATTTTCCGTAAAAATCCAAAAATTAGCTCAAATATTGCCCGTGAGGCCCACGTCTCGGAACTCGACAAAAGTTACAAAATCTGGAAACTCATTCAACCACGAGTCTAACCATACCAATTTTACAAAAATCCAACCCCAACTCGACCCTGAAATCTTCAATTTAAACCAAGAGGGTTTTCAAATTTTTCCCAACTCAATTCACCAACTAAATGATAAAAACAACTATGGATTCAGGTAATTTAACCAATATTGAGTTAAGAACACTTACCCCGTTGTTTCCTCTGAAAAACATCCAAAATCGCCTCACTTTCGAGCTCCAAATCACCAAAAACTAAAAATGGGTCGCATTTTCAGAACTTAAACTCACTGCCCAGACTTTTCTTCTTCGCGAACGCGGTCAGTGCCTCGCGTTCGCGAAGCACAAAATAGCTCCCGTCCAAATTCCTCCTTCGCGAAAGCGACATCACCCTCGTGTTCACAAAGCACAAAATGCCTCTGCCTCAATGCCTTCTACGCGAACACGTTCGACCCATCGCGAACGCGATGCTTCTTTCCCCCTCACTACGCGAACGCGGCACTCCCTACGCGAACACGTAGACTAATTGCCTGGGGGTCTTCGACTGCTTCCTCTCTTCTTCGCGAACGAGTTACACCTCTCGCGTTCGCGATACACACCCATTCCACCCTTCGCGAATGCGATCTTCTCTTCACGAACGCGAAGAGCAAAAATTGCCAGCCTCTCAGTTCCTCTTCGCGAATGCGAGGCCCCACTCGCGAACGCGATGAAGGAAACCAGATGGAGCATCAGAAAAATTCCAGCAGAGTTCCAAGTCCAAAATACAACCCGTTAACCATCTGAAACTTACCTGAGCCCCTCGGGACCTCAACCAAATATACCAACAAGTCCTAAAACATCATACGGACTTAGTCGAACCCTCAAATCACCTCAAACAATGCTAAAACCATGAATTACACCTCAATTCAAGCCTAATGAACTTTGAAAATTTTAATTGCTACAAACAACTCAGGAACCTATCAAATCATGTCCGATTGACCTCAAATTTTGCACACAAGTCATAAATGACATAACAGAGGTTCAAATTTTCAGAATCGGATTCCGACCCCGATATCAAAAAGTCAACCCCCGGTCAAACTTCTCAAAAATTAAACTTTCGGCATTTCAAGCCTAATTCCTCTACGGACTTCCAAATAATATTCCGAATATGCTCCTAAGCCCAAAATCACCATACGTAGCTATTGGAATCATCAAAATTCAAATCTGAGGTCATTTACACATAGGTCCATATCCGATCCACTTTTCTAACTTAAAATTTTTAATTATGAGACTAAGTGTCTCATTTCACTACGAGTTCCTTTCGGACCTGAACAAACTAACCCGATATAACATAATATAGCTGAATAACACAAAAAGAAGTAGAAATAGGAAAAATGGGGCTATAACTCTCGAAACAACCGGCCGGGTCATTACATTTGCGAACCCCAGGTCGCAAATGCGACACATGCAACTAGTCAAAGCTTGACTTAAACGGGATTTGTGGTTCATTCTTCAAATTTTCAAACTCAAGAACACTAGAGGTGATTTTTCAAAGAGCCTTTCTTCCCCAAAACATTGGTAAGTGATTCTAAACTAGTTTCTTTCAATATTTAGCTACTTTTCCTAAGATTTCAACCTATAATCTAGAGTTTTCATGGTGGAAATTGGGGATTTTTTGTAGAATTAGGAATTTTTGAAAACAAATTACATAACCAGGCTCGGGAGTGAATGGGTAATCAGGTGTTGGTTCGAATTTCGGGTTTGGACCAAGCGGGCCCGGGTGTTGACTTTTGTTGACTTTTTCAATAATGACCTAAATTGAATCTTTTGCAATCGTGGGTGATTCCTAAGGCTTATTTTGAATCGTTTGGTTGGTAATTTGCTAGACATTGTTGGTTCAGAGGCTTGTTTGAAAGGCAAAGCTGTGGTTGAGCTTTGAGTGTTCTTTGGAGCGAGGTAAGTGTTGTGTCTAACCTTGACTTGAGGGAATTAGGAACCCTCGGACTATGTGCTATGTGATTCCTATGTGAGCGGCGTATATGAGAGGTGACGAGTGCTTATACGCCGCCAAACTATCTGTTTTCCCTGATTTACCGCAAATCCTTAATTATTTCCTTTCCTGTCTTAACTGTTATATGCTCTAAATTATTTCCATGCTTAATTGATACTTGTTATTCAATATCTTCTCCTGTTCACGACGTTAGTTCTTCCATAGTTTCATGATTCCCTGCTATTTGCTTAAATTAACTTACTTACACCTTTTGATTGTCAATTACTTGATTGGTCTCGCTATGTAGTACTACTCGTGTAGCTTTTTTCTATATTGTACGAGGTTTCCATTTGGTTCGGTTTGGTATTTGTTGATCGTAAAGGTGATTGTGGTCTGAACTGTTGATTTGATTGTGCATTAAGTACATGGTACTGATATGGTGAGATCGGGCTGCACGCTGCAGCAGGTGTAATAAGGGGTGGATTGATGTAGTGAACAAGGGTGAATTTGTATTATACGGTGGGATCGGGTTGCACGCCGCAACAGGTGGAATAAGGGTGGATTGACATGGTAAAATAAGGGTGAATTATGGTACTGATATTGACATATGATGGGATCGGGTTGCACGCCATAATATATATATATATATAT
>AWOL01S0018408.1:42386-55947 GCA_000715115.1 Nicotiana otophora
GACTTTTGTTGACTTTTTCAATAATGACCTAAATTGAATCTTTTGCAATCGTGGGTGATTCCTAAGGCTTATTTTGAATCGTTTGGTTGGTAATTTGCTAGACATTGTTGGTTCAGAGGCTTGTTTGAAAGGCAAAGCTGTGGTTGAGCTTTGAGTGTTCTTTGGAGCGAGGTAAGTGTTGTGTCTAACCTTGACTTGAGGGAATTAGGAACCCTCGGACTATGTGCTATGTGATTCCTATGTGAGCGGCGTATATGAGAGGTGACGAGTGCTTATACGCCGCCAAACTATCTGTTTTCCCTGATTTACCGCAAATCCTTAATTATTTCCTTTCCTGTCTTAACTGTTATATGCTCTAAATTATTTCCATGCTTAATTGATACTTGTTATTCAATATCTTCTCCTGTTCACGACGTTAGTTCTTCCATAGTTTCATGATTCCCTGCTATTTGCTTAAATTAACTTACTTACACCTTTTGATTGTCAATTACTTGATTGGTCTCGCTATGTAGTACTACTCGTGTAGCTTTTTTCTATATTGTACGAGGTTTCCATTTGGTTCGGTTTGGTATTTGTTGATCGTAAAGGTGATTGTGGTCTGAACTGTTGATTTGATTGTGCATTAAGTACATGGTACTGATATGGTGAGATCGGGCTGCACGCTGCAGCAGGTGTAATAAGGGGTGGATTGATGTAGTGAACAAGGGTGAATTTGTATTATACGGTGGGATCGGGTTGCACGCCGCAACAGGTGGAATAAGGGTGGATTGACATGGTAAAATAAGGGTGAATTATGGTACTGATATTGACATATGATGGGATCGGGTTGCACGNTACCTATATGTTTTCATTTCTTGAGCTGTGTTAGTTTTTACAGTATTTGTATCTGAATTATTAAAGATTGGTAATTCTGGGCGACACTGGTTTATTCTTGAGGCCGCGGTTATTATTTCAGTTGGTTATTTAATTCTGTTTAGTATTCCTATTTTCTATCATTATTATATACTGCGTTCAGGTTGTAGTGTAGGTGACCCGCCTTAGCCTCGTCACTACTTCGTCGAGGTTAGGCTCGGCACTTACCAGTATATAGGGTCGGTTGTACTGATACTACACTCTGCACACTGTGCAAATTTTGGAGTCGGTCCTAGCGGCGGCTACTAGAGAGCTAGAAAGGACAGCCTGCGGAGACTTGAGGTACAGCTGCTCAGCGCCCGCAACTCCTGAAATCCCCGTCTTTATTTTTATTTAGGTGTGTATTTTCATTCAGACAGTTTTGTATTTATTTCAGACCCTTGTATGTATTACTTTAGAAGCTCGTGCACTTGTGACACCGGCTTCAGGGATTTGTAGCAAATGTTTTTACGGTTCTAGCTTCCGTATTTATATTTGGATTATTACAATTAAATCAGTTCTTCTTCGTTAATTAAATTTAAATTGTTAAAAAGGATAAATTGTTCTAACGTTGGGTTGCCTAGCAAGTGAAATGTTAGGCGCCATCATGGCCCCGACGGTGGGAATTCTGGGTCATGACAAATAAGTAGTACAACTATAAGAAAAACTGATACTGATTTTCTATGCTTAGTATGTTAAGCCTCATGATTCAAGTAAGTGATATGTCTGCCAAACTATGCCCACTAGCATGTTGTTATGCTGTCACATTCTCATTAGGTTCTCATATCAAAGCCCCCATGTTAAGACTGTACTTCACTTGCTCTTGTCTATAACATTGCTAGATCTCATGTTCAAACCCCTCACTAAGGCTTTTAGGATAATTCTAGACCATGCTTTTCTTGAAACTTTGTTTGAAATAGTCTACTATCCTACGATGGTTAATCTTGTTGCTCTTAATCTCTGTTCTGGAATGACAAGCATAAACTTGCCTTATATGTGTCTTGTATGCCTTCCAATTTAGCATGATCTTTTTTATATACCTTGACTAGAGCTTCTGCTAGTTACAATTTTAAGAACTGAGTGTTTAAGTTGTTCAATTAATTATATGAGTCGTTTGTTACTCATTTGGTCTAATCTGGCATCCATTTGGGTAAATAAATTATTTGTTGGGCCTGGGAGGGGGCCATATGTGTTGTTGGACTTGGTCACAAGATTCAGGGGTACTATAGTTATTTTCTTGTGAGCCTGTGATTTGGTCCTGCTGCTTTGTCCGGGAGTAGGGTTGTTGAAGGCCTGGGATATCCCTAAGTTACTTTGTATTGGACTTGTGATTGCCTTAGAGAGCTTGTACTTGTTTCAGTCTATAGTTTGTCATATTTAAGTATGTATTATTTCATTCTGGGCCTGTAATAATTTGTGAACAAACGATGGGGAGATTAGTGAAAAAGGGGTTGGGGGTATCCTAATTCTTGCATAAACGGGTAGAAAACATGTCTATAGGACCTACTTGCTTTGTTTGTTACTTTGATTCGATATGCTTTATTTCTGTGCACACATAGAAAACTATGCTTATAGGAATCACACACACACTTCACTTAACTTGACAAAATATGTTGGCTCAAGTAATTGCCACACTTGTTTCCAGGTGTACTACTAAACGCTTTAGATAGCATGCCTTTGGGATACAATAATACATGTTTTGCTAGTGTCCATCTAGATACCATGTCTATAGGGTTTCAATTAATCAATCAATCAATTGCTTCTATTGCTCTTGGTATGCTGCTCCTTTAAATATCATGACTATAAGATCTTAATCAACTAATCAATTGCTTTGTTACTTCGTCGCATTGCCACACTTAGACAACCTGCCTATAGGGATAAAGTATATAAAATCAATTTCAATTATTAACTACTAGAAATCCTGCCTATAGGACACTGTCACCTACCTAAGAAACATGTCTGTAAAATCAGCACTGGTAATTCAGAATTCTGGGATCGTTTCACTGCCTCATTACGCAGTTAACTAGAGATCATGCCTATAGGTTTGTAATGACTTCAATCTGCAAATCCGCTAGCCTAAAGTTGCAACGCTGCTTCTACGATACTGGAATCCAGAATCACCTAGAAACCATGCCTATAGGACTTTAAGACTTGATCCTGAAAACTGTCTATTGCTGAATCTGCCC
Organism: Nicotiana otophora; assembly: GCA_000715115.1. Taxonomy (NCBI): domain Eukaryota; kingdom Viridiplantae; phylum Streptophyta; class Magnoliopsida; order Solanales; family Solanaceae; genus Nicotiana; species Nicotiana otophora. The sequence continues at coordinate 45,464 of AWOL01S0018408.1, forward strand.
CACGTGCAATTTGTTGTTAATGTGTGTAGGTTAATTCGAACCTTTTCTTGCATTTATGTGTAGTCCTATATATTTTGAATGCGCGCTAGTTTTATCATTTTTGAGCATCCTAAGTAAAGTCTAGAACCACCCAAATAGAGGTCAAAAGCCTCATGGACCATAAGCATGGGACGGGTAGTGCACGCATAGGGTATGACCTAGAATTGAATTAGAGCGCCTTTAGGGAAACAACTTTAACATAGTAATCGGGTAGCAAGAGATGATAGTATGTACCCGCTGAATAATATGAGCAACCCCTACCTCAAGGGAGTTGCGAAGTATTATTTACATTGCACGTGGTGATCCTTTAGGATAAAGAACTTAAGACCCCCCTTTCTTTATGTACTTGTTATCTACACTTAGTCATTTAACATAGGTCAATATAGTTGTATCCTTGTGGTCATTAAGATTTGTACCGATTCTCATGTGTTTTAATAGGACTCTTCGACTTCTAAATTTCCCTTATTTATTTGATCACCTAGCCTAATTACATAATCCACACAATTTAAAGTTCGGCTGGGACCCATAGTTATAGACCTCGAAGAGTGCGTAACACCTTCTCTTTGATAAAATTTGAGCCTTTACCCGATCTTTGGTGACACAGACTAGTCAAACAAAGTTACTCGCAAATAGGTGCCCTAACACACCTTAAAGAATCGTTAGGTGGCAACTCTTCTCTTTTAATACCTCCTTTAAAAGTGTTGTCACACATCGAAACTCACTTTCGCGAGAAAAGGGCGCGATAGTGGCAACTGAAACAAACCGTTCCATCCACCCACGGTCGTTATCATCATCCATGCTAGACAACAATGTATGGTGGCCCCGCTTGCTGAAGTTGATCATCTCCCCACGGAAGATCTTGGGGGAATAAAGGTTCATCACATGAGCTAAAGTTAGCTCCTCTTCCATTTTCTGACACAGGCGCCGAAGACAAGCAATCGTCCTCCACACGGAGGGACTCACCCGTGCCAGACACGCTTGATAGCGGAGGCAAAACTCCTTAATGATGGAGTCAAGCTCTCCACTTAGAGAAAATATCCCCAAAGTGAAGGGATACTTATAGAAATACGTAAAACCCTTCTTGGGTATGGTTACCCGCTCTGCTAGGTCGGGAGCGATAATGTTTAGGTCCTGGCAACGACAGTCTTTCTTCACAGCAGGAATGCTGGAAGGATGAATGGAAGAAGGATACCTACTAACGGCCCATGTACGAGGCCTAATAGACGGAAATTTCTCTTCGAAATCTTTTATTGTAGCAAGACTTCTAGGGAGGATGGTGCCCTCTGTTAGAGGATCAACATCATCGGCCTTGTTCAGAACTGGTATTCTTTGAAGAAGAAGAAGCCATTATAAGTTATGGAAGAAAGAAAAACTTTTTCGTTTGAAGAGAGTTAAAGAAAGGTTGAAAAACAAAATACAAGTTGACTAAAGAGAGTTTTAGAGTGTTTGGAGAGTTATGGAGTATGAATGAAGGAGGCGGATGTGTATAAGTAAAGGTTTAGGAGGCTAAATTTATGGTCATGATTACTTCGATAACCGGCAAAAGTTATGATGAATCATGGGATGACGCGTGTTCGTGACAATAAATGTGGAGAGACGTGTGTCTAATCAACCGTCAGAAGCTTTTCAGAAGGAATCATAGTAATTCCCGCCAAAAAGAGTGTTTCTACCAACTTTCCGGTAACACAAAGTTATGTCACCGGAAAGTGGAGGAACTATCTGTATAAGGTAAAATAGGCTATGCTACGTGGCCGTTTAAAAGAGTGACACGTGGAACCTAAGGCGGGGGATAGTTAGAACCAAAGGCAATTATCCCATTTGTCATCGGAAAGAATGAACAGGCTAAAATATGCAATAAATACTCTCCGTCCGGTAACATTTAATGGAGAATATTCCACAACATTTAGTGTGCTGTCCGTTACAGAGAATTTGTCATTTATGCTCACCGTTACACCTTCTTCAATGGCCCTCATAATTGATATTAAAGAAGGGCATAATCCTAGGACATTGTTCCCTGGATACAGTTATAAAAAGTGAACTCTGTTATCATTGTAAAGGACATGACTTTTCTGGCAAACTTACACCATAATCGATTCAAAGCTTTATACAGTTTTATTTCCTGATTCCTTGATTTCATTACTGTTGTGCCCGGAAGCTCTGCTCCCAGAATTACTATTTTCGTAATTTTATCTTCACTTCAAGGCTAATTATTGCGTATTTCTTTAATTATTTCATTATTTCAGAATCGAATTAATTCACTTATCTAAAAATTACGTATTAATTCAATTGTATCATTTTACGGATAAACAATATTTAGATTTATTAGGACAATACACTCCAACCTTCAAATTGTTATTCTCCTTTTTGTAAATTTTTCTGGTATTACGAAATTTTGTAATTTGTATTACCAGACTCGTCTATATTGTAAATTAACCATTATTTAGAAAGTAAGAAAAGAAGAATAAATTGTTATGCACATTTGTTAATAACTTTGAAATGAAAGAATTTAGTACAACAAAGTCCAAAACTCAAAAATATAAAACGAGAAAATAGCCTCAAGTTAGTATTTTGTGTCGTCAATCATAACTCAGTAATCTATTTACAAAATGGAAAAAAAAAATCAAATACTTAATGCACTTAATATTAAATAAGAATTGATCGAAACAGCAGTAACTATTGCACCATTTATAAAAGAGCCTCTCTATTTCTATTTCTGAATGAATTTAAAATCAAAATTTAGAACATGAGAGGGTGCAAAATTATAAGTAAACCACTTATATTAAAATTCATTTTATTAATTTCCTTAAATACCCTCAAGTTTTAATAATTGCTTTATTGGTGTGAAGGGTCTTTTGCTAAAAAGCTAAATCTGATTTTCTTCATTCCCCGCTCATCTCTCTCTCTCTCCCTCTCTATGCGACTTGGCCCCTTCTCTCTTTGTAGATTCAAACTGAGAGTACCTTTCTTCAAACGATTAATCTGTGGTTTTGATGATTGAATCAGTTTACGGAAAAAAGAATAAAAAAAATTAGCTATTGTTAATTGCCATTGATTGACAAGAACTTTTCTTGATGCTGAAGATGACGATTTGTAATTACAGAGAGGTGGCCGAGAAGAAGTTGGAGACGAAGAGTAATCGAGTGAAAGGACTCAGTTTTCATAGCAAAAGGCCATGGATCTTAGCTAGCCTTCACAACGGTGTGATCCAGCTTTGGGATTACCGTATGGGAACTCTCATTGATCGATTCCACGAGCACGTTGGCCCTGTCCGTGACATTCATTTTCACTACTCTCAGCCTCTCTTTGTTTCCGGAGGTTTCATCTTTTTATATATACTATATTGCATTGCTATAAAATTGGTGCTATTGATTTCATGGAAGATTCGCTGATGAATACACGTATGTGATTTAAGAAAATCAGAATATGCTGTTTTTGATATTAGTGAAATTCCCGGTCAAGATTTTTTTGTTTTTTTTATTTGATCTCTGTGATCAATGGCGTCAGCTAGCTAGGGTATGTCATTCGCATTATTTCTTCATATGTTGTTTTATTGCTGTTTAGTTTGGTTCATCGTTGAACTTGTTTAAAGAAAACTTTTTTGCATATTGGTTTATAAGTATGATTTTTTATATTAGTGTTTAATCATAGCAAATTACATAAATGGAGTAGTTTCTTTCATGCATTTCTTTAGAAGGACCATAGTTCAAGACACGTCGTCAAAATCTAAAGCAACGTACTGTGAGCTCCTCTCTATATTCTAGGCTCAATTCCGTAATGTCCATATTTATATTGATGATGATTGGTAACCTTCCAAGGTGGGTTGCTCTGATGGTAAGCACCCTCCACTTCCAACCAAGAGGTTGTGAGTTCGAGTCACCCCAAGAGCAAGGTGGGGAGTTCTTGGAGGGAAGGATGCCGAGGGTCATTTGGAAACAGCCTCTCTACCCCAGGGTAGGGGTAAGGTCTGCGTACACACTACCCTCCCCAGACCCCACTAGTGGGATTATACTGGGTTGTTGTTGTTGTTGTTGTTGTTGATGATTGGTAACCTTATGGATATGAAATCATTTTTATAGTGCTGCAAGTGGCACTGGGCAATAAATTTACCTATCATCACTAGGACAAATAATTAATTAATATTTAAGGCACATATGTGTTTAACAGTCATCGTTGTCATCTTTGATTTACTTGTAACATTTTGTAAGCTAATATGTCCTTGTGCACTTGCATAATGGAAATACTGTTCTCAGCACTATATTTGATACTCGCAGGGGATGACTACAAGATAAAGGTCTGGAATTATACGCGGGGTCGGTGCTTTACACTGCTTGGGCATCTTGATTATATTCGCACTGTTCAATTTCATCATGAATACCCCTGGATTATCAGTGCAAGTGATGATGAGACAATCAGGATTTGGAACTGGCAGTCTCGCACTTGTATTTCTGTCTTGACTGGGCACAACCATTATGTGATGTGTGCCTTATTTCATCCAAAAGAGGACTTGGTTGTCTCTGCATCCTTGGATCAAACTGTTAGGGTCTGGGATATTGGTGCCATAAAGAAGAAAACTGTTTTAAGCCAGATGAATACAGACTTCTTCGGTGTCACAGATGCTATTGTGAAATATATTTTGGAGGGTCACGATCGAGGGGTTAACTGGGCTTCATTTCATCCTACGCTGCCCCAAATAGTATCTGGTGCTAATGGAGGATGGATTTAATCTGGCAGATGAATGGTATGCTCTAAATCTTAAAGTAAAACCCAATTTACTTAATTGCTTGTAAACATAAAATCCAACATTTTTGTGCTATTTGACATATTTTACTTTTATATATAGATCTAGCCGTAATAAGAGCTCTATGGTTGTCCTTTCCACTTGGCCAGGAATGGGATTTTAGAATTTGCATAACCTCCTGTCAGCTTACATTAAAAACTTGTCAGCTAGGAACTCCTTACTTAGCTGAAACTGTTTGTACCTTGCAAAGTCTGAGCTGGTAGTAGTAGCAGCACCGTAGCAGTTTGCATGTATCTCTAAAGCTTGCTCGAAACTAATTAAGCTCATCCTGAGCTGTAGTTTTGTGGTACCTGTGAAGAGATGAATGCTTCTTCTTATTTGTTTGAGCGCATGCAAACCATACATGTAACCTCAACTCTTTCTATTCTTTTGGAGAAGAATGTTCTCCTTGAATTAAATTGATAAAAAACAGGTGCTGCTTCAGCTTGCATCAGGCTGCATTTTTTTATCTTAATTTTTCAGGTCACCAGGTTGATACTAACGTTGCTAATAACTTATAATATTTCTAGATACGAAGGCTTGGGAGTTGAGCATATTCGGACGCCATTTGAACAATGTATCATGTGTTTAGTAAAACGCAAGGCAAGAAATTATTGTTTCAAATTCAGAGGATAAGAGCATTCTAGTGTGGGATGCTCCACGATGGAAACTTCTTCACAGATTTGAGAGGGCGCGTGATAGATTCTGGATCCTTGCAGCTCATCCTGACATGAATCTTCTAGCAGCTGGACATGACAGTGGGATGATAGTGTTCAAGTTGGTGAGAGAACGCCCTGCTTTTTCTGTGAGCGGTGATTCTTTATTTTATGTGAAGGATCGATTTCTGCATGTGCACGAGTATTCTACTCAGAAGGAAATTCGGTTGATGCCATATACATATAGATGGCCACATGAAGACTCTCTTACCCCAGGTCCACGAACACTTTCTTACAGTCCTACTGAAAATGCTATGTTGATCTGTTTCGACATGGATGGGGGTTCCTATGAACTATACATGTTACCTAAAGAAAGTTATGTTTTGGGTCAGAGTATTCCAGATGGGAAAAAGGGAAATGGAGGATCAGCAGTTTTTGTTGCTCGGAACAGGTTTGAAGTGCTTGAGAAGAGCACCAACCAAGTCCTGGTTAAAGATCTGGAAAATGAAATTGTTAAGAAAATCCTTCTTCGTACTGCTACTGCTGCAATATATTATGCCGGCACAGGAAACTTACGATGCAGGGCAGAGAACAGAGTTGTTATTTTTGATCTCCAGCAGAGAATTATTCTTGGAGAGCTTCAGACTCCTTTCATCAGGTATATTGTTTGGTCATCTGACATGGAAAGTGTTGCTTTGCTTGGCAAGCATTCCATAGTACTAGCTGATAAGAAGCTTGTGCACCGTTGCACTCTTCACGAGACAATTCGTGTCAAGAGTGGTGCCTGGGATGACAATGGGGTCTTCATATATACAACACCTATCCACATCAAGTACTGCCTTCCTAATGGGGATAGTGGAATCATCAAAACCTTAGACGTCCCCGTCTACATTACAAGGATATTTCGGAACACTATCTTTTGCTTGGATTGAGATGGGAAAAACTTTCCTATTATTATTGATTCAACTGAGTACATTTTCAAGCTGGCCCTGCTTAGAAAGGATTATGACCAGTTTATGAGTATGATAAGAACCTCAAAGCTTTGTGGTCAAGCCCTGATTGCCTATTTGCAGCAGAAGGGTTTTCCTGAGGCGAGCTTACTCGTTTCGACTTAACACTTGAAAGTGGGAACATTGAGATAGCTCTTGAATCTGCTAAGAAGATTGATGAAAAAGATCATTGGTATAGGCTTGGGGTGGAGGCCCTTCGGCAGGGTCATGCAGGTATTGTTGAATATGTCTATCAGAAGACGAAGAACTTTGAGAGGCTCTCTTTCCTTTATCTAATAACGGGAAACCTGGATAAGTTATCAAAAATGATGAAAATTGCTGAGGTAAAGAATGAAGTTATGGGGCAATTCCACGACGCCTTGTACCTTGGTGATATTCGTGAGAGTGTTAAGATTTTGGAGAATGCTGGTCATCTTCCCCTTGCATACATTACAGCTGCAGTCCACGGGCTCAAGGATACTGCTGAACATCTTGCAGAAGAATTGGGCGGTAATGTTCCATCATTGCCAAAGGAGAAGAAAGCATCTCTGGTGCTGCCCCCTATTCCCATCTTGGGTGGGGGAGACTGAGCCTCTTTTGATGGTGACAAAAGAAGGTGGTCTAGATGCTACAGTCAGGGGTGAGTCTGCAGGTGTGAGTCTTCATGAGGAGTATGAAGAGGCTGCAGATGCTGATTGGGGTGAGTCACTGGATATTGGTGAGGTGCAAGCTCTGCATAACGAAGATGGAGGATGGGATCTTGAGGATCTGGATCTTCCACCTGATACTGACACACCAAAGACTTCTTCCAATGCCCGCTCTTCTCCTTTTGTTATCCCAACCCTTGGCATGCCTGTGAGCCAGATTTGGATCCAAAAATCATTTCTTGCTGCCGAACATGTGGCTGCCGGCAATTTCGACACTGCTCTGCGGTTGCTGACCAGACAACTAGGGATTAGGAACTTCTCTCCTTTAAAGCAACTGTTTGCTGATCTTCATATGGGAAGCCACACACATCTGCGTGCCTTCTCCTCGACACCAATTATCTCTTTGGCGATTGAGAGAGGTTGGAGTGAGCCAGCTAGTCCCCATGTGCGGGGTCCACCTGCCCTCGTCTTTAATTTTGTTCAGCTGGAAGAAAAACTTAAAGCTGCTTATAGGGCCACAACTTCTGGGAAATTCTCTGATGCCCTTAGATTATTCCTGAGTATTCTTCACACCATTCCCCTGATTGTGGTTGAGTCAAGACGAGAGGTGGATAAGGTCAAGGAATTGATTATCATAGTGAAGGAGTACATTTTAGGTTTGCAGATGGAGCTTAAGAGGAAGGAATCGAAAGATAATCCTGTTCGTCAGCAGGAGTTAGCTGCCTATTTCACACACTGTAATCTGCAGCTTCCGCACTTGAGACTTGCATTACAGAATGCTATGACTATTTGCTTCAAGGCAGGCAATCTTAGCTCAGCGGCCAGCTTTGCCAGGAAACTCTTGGAGACAAATCCAACCAATGAAAGCCAAGCCAAACAAGCCCGCCAGATTCTGCAAGCAGCTGAGAAAAATATGCGGGATGCTACACAGTTGAATTATGACTTCAGAAATCCTTTTGTGTTCTGTGGTGCAACATATGTCCCCATATACAGGGGCCAGAAGGATGTCGCTTGCCCCTATTGTGCTACTCATTTTGTTCCATTCCAGCAAGGACAGCTTTGTACTGTTTGTGATCTTTCAGTTGATGGAGCTGATTCCTCTGGCTTACTTTGCTCACCTTCACAGGTGAAATAATTTCAGTTTTTCTTTTTCTTCCTAGTTCTAGTGGCCGTCATTCAGAAGCTTCCGATTGTAGTATGGACAGACCTGCTTTTCATCAGATCGTACCGCTGATTTTATATCTGCTTTGGCTTTTGCATTAGTTATATGATCGCCCTTCTTTTTTTAAGTTTTACGGTTGCAATTTTGATTGTAATAAGGCATGTAAGATTTGATCGGACCTATTCTTTGAAGCGCGTTCGCCTAATCTAACAGGTCAAAGTAGCAAAACCCTGAGAACTTTAACTCTCGTAGTTCCAGTTTTTCTTCGTTGCTCTTTAAATTTGGAATTTTTTTGATTGCCTTTCATAGTGAATCTGAAACTGAAGCTCGAGATAAATAGGAAAGTTTGCAGAATTTAGGGCCTTGCAGTCCTAGTCACCAGGAATTTATTTTATATGGTGAATGTTTTGCTGTTTTCGACATTAGTCATCTTACGTTAGTTTTTCTTGTTCGATAGGAAAAGGGATCTAAACCTCTTCAGGGAGTTGAGCAAGGACCCGATTCCCTACAATTGGCCACCTAGCTATTGGCTTGTGTTTGTGCATTTCTTTTATGGAATAATAGTTTTCGGAGAGTCATAACAGTAGTTCGTTTATTTGATCGTCTCCTGCTTTTTCATGGAAATAACTTCTGTTATAGCAAACAACTAATCAATTATGAAGGTAGTTAGGAGAGATCAAGGACGCCTTCTATGGAATTGAATTTTGTTTGTAAATACTAATTAATGAGATGGTAAAAGAGTAACTCCCATGTATTCATTATTTTAGGGAAAATGACGCCCGCTCTCAAATAATAGTTAAAAAATAATTTTATTATTATTTTTTGTATATATATACATTTCTATATGTTATATACAAAAATGTATAAATTTTATACTGCTTTACATATACCAGACGTAAATAATTTCAGTTGCGGACTAAAAGTAATCTTTTCCCTTCATTTTACGTGATTAAAGTGAGGAAAAAGTGGGCAAATAGCCACTTTTAACCCCTCCATTAGAGTTTTAGGCCAAGATTTAAAAAGCTATTAGCATTTATCCACTTCTTTCACACAGAAAAATATTTGGACAAAAGTACCCCCAACACTAGAACACGGACTAGGGAGGGGTGGGCATAGTTTGGACAAACCCAAAATTCAAAAAGAAATTTTATTTTTTCGGATTTTTAGTTTGGATTTTCGGATTAAATTTCGAATTTAATTTTTAATTTTTTTGGATTTGAGATTAGATGTTGGATTGGGTACTTCGGATTTTTGGATATCTAAAAATCCAAAATTATTATACTTTATATTTAGTCTATTATACATATGGAAATAGTAGTAAGTCCAATACTCTACCCATTAGACATTATTTCATATATTCAATACTAATTATTAAGTTACTGTTAGAATACTTTCTATTTGGACATGGTTTTACTAATGCTAATTTTTATCAGCCTTATTAGCGTCTTTGTTGCATTTACTTGATGATGATTTTATTCTTGAATACTTTATTTGGATGATTACATTGAGAATGAGGAATTTTTTAAGCAATTTAACATGAATACTTCATTTGGAAATTTACTTTTATAAGAAGAAGAAACATCTCAATTTATAGGTTCAAAATCGAAATCCGAAATATCCAAACCAACTAATCCGAGAACTGAAAATTCAAGCTAAAATTTTCATATTTAATCTGAACTATCCGAACACGCACCCCTAACGGACACAAGTCCAATGATGGGTACCGAAGTTCGAAGCTTTTACAAGTATAAATTCAGTAAACTGTGTTGGAGTGCAAAATTGTGTTGACCTTTCAACCCATGAACTGTTCATGGAGTTAAAATCTTTATAGGTTCGAAGCCAATCAACGGTTCATGGAGTTCAAACTCACAATATAAGTGTCAAAATTTATTGGAGTTTGAAACTTTCTTGGGGTTCTAATTGTATAAGTTCACAACTCAGGAATTTATGGGTTCAAACTTTCATAATCTGAATGTAAAAATTTGTTGGAGTTTCAAAATTTAGTAGCAATTCATGGGATTCAAACCTTTATAAGTTCGAACCCCAATAGACATTCTTGAAGTTTGATACACTGCTTCTAATCTCCAACCAACTGAGGCGGATTCACACTATAGGTTCATTCATAAGGGTGTATGATAAGAAAAGGTAGTCTTACTTGTTGCAGAAAGAAAAGTAGCATTTTACAAACTGCTTTGATTCATTAAGATGAAAACT
>AWOL01S0018408.1:57417-72417 GCA_000715115.1 Nicotiana otophora
GGTAAGACATGGGGCAATAAGCCCGCTTTCACAAATTCCCGTCTTTCTCGATCGAAAGCTAAGCGTGCCAAACCATCTAAGCAAAGTCCTATTTGTCAAAGAAGAGAGCCAAGACAAGCTCAAGTCATCCGGGATAAGAGAAGGTCCTATCCTAATAAGCCGGGGTAGGACCGGTCGAATAAGCAGTAATTCATCTTTGCGTAGATGAAGAATGGGCTACTTCCTCACAGATTGAAGACTTTAATACCAAGAAAGATCCTTCTGAAACATAATATTTTACTACCTCAATAAATGCCCGAGAGCATTCAATAAATCTTCTCTTCCTCTATCTACCCCAGCCTCGGTTCGGTCGGTCATGGGGCTTCCCTCTGCCAAGAATTGAGAGAAGATATTTCGCTTTTACTCAGTACACAGATTCGGATTAGTCAAAATAGAACTAGACAGATCAAGGTGCGGAAGGCAAGCAGCAAATCCAATCCTTTTAAAAGAGAACCTGAATCCCCTCTTTCTGCCCTACTTCATGCCAATCACTCTCCTTCCTTCCCCAAGAGCCAACCATGGCATGGCATTCGATGCATCAACAATTTCATTGCCTTCCTCTAGAGCATCGGATTCAATAGCAAGGGTTATTCAACTAAGACCNGGCATTCGAAAATTTTCGGCAAAAAATTCATATATACTTCTAAATGTCTTCAAGAAATAGTCAGATATTAGCATAGGCCATTGTATCAATTTTTATAAGCAGTGATAAATTTATATTGAATATCATGGTGCCCCAGCAACCGCCAAATCCTGAGTCCGCCTCTGCCAACCAATTGCAGTTTCTCAGCTTACGAACGGAAAAACCAAATCCTTAAGCAATTTGCAACCTAATCCACCAGCACCTGTCACTAAAACACTCTTATGTATCTGTCCCCAGATAGTCTTTGCGGAAGATGTAGTGCATGAGCGGTAATCCATGCTGGCAGTAGGTGTTGGGATATACTATTAACCATGCGGTTTAGATATAGTATTTTGTTTAATTCTTTATGGAATAATTATTTATTTAATTTATTCAATTCAATAAAGTACCTTTTAAAACAGATCATTTGTTACATGCGTGTCCTTTTAGTTATATAGTAGACAATTTAGTGCATGAAGTCTTAGCTCGTGTACAGAAGATTAAGTTATCGATTTACATAATTAATAAACTATGTTCACAACCGAAGATATTATTGGACAAAATATCTTGATGATTGTAGCACAAGATTATAGTATAATTTGTCTTGATTATGGGAGTGGTTTTACTCTAACTTCTTGTGCTAGTATACTTAGTGTATATTGAATATACCAAGTAGAGAAAAGATATTTTTGTACTGAATATATATAAAATATTTTCTCTAATTCATTAAAATGAGCTAATACTCCTAATCTTGATATAATTATTATGATCAATGTGATTTGTTTATTGTTTTGATTTATCAAAAGGTACAACTCTATTCAAAGTTAGTGTATACCTAATAGATTGGACAATAAACGAATAACGTTTGTGAAATAATAATTAGTTGATAGAATCCATGACTCGATTCTGAGTTTGATGATACCCCTTTCATGTAATCTTATAAGTTTTCATGTGAAAACTCGGCCGGTGGATTTTGTATCCGTCACATGAAATAGTTTAAGCGGAATTATAAAGGATTTAATTAATTGATTAAATTAAATTTTCAGTGATTTAATTTAATTAACTGATATTTGAGATCTTAACATGGGAAGTTAAAATAAGTGTTAGTGAATTTTCGAAATCCATATTGAGGAGTTCAATTGCAGTTTTTTAGTGGAATAAATTATAATTAATTATAGTAAGAATTAATTCATGCAAAATTTTGAATTAATACTATAATTAGTAGCCTCTTATTATTTCTGTGGTCCCTGCTATGCCTAGTAAAAACCTGAACTGACTTGGATAAAAAGTGACTTGGGTGAAAAGTCATCCGATAGAGTTAGAGTAGGATTCTACTTGTGCAAGTAGAATCCTACACATTTTTGAGGGCCTTATTTTTGGCTGAAAACGTTTCTACTTAAGGAAGATAATTTTCACCAAATAACTCACCTTTTAGAGTTGTATTGTTCTTTCACCCTCAAAGCATATTCGTTCAAGGTATTACCAGGATCATAACAGAAGACTGCAGCCCTGGATTCTTGCTGTGTGGAGAACCTTTGTAACGATTTCAAGGGGTCAGTGCTTCTAATCTAGCAATTATATCATTGTCTAGTTTACATGTATTTGATGCCTGGATTATTTGCTTGCTTCCGCTACGCATGTTCTAACAATTGTATCAGACGTCGTCTTACATCTAACTAGATAATGTAATACAACATGAATAGAGTAATATTAAAACGTGTTGTTTAATGATACATGTTTGGTATGATTATTCTATGTCAAAAACGTGATTGTTTTTATTAGTATTTAAATTATGTTATTATGGATTAATATACATATGTATAAACAGTGGTGTTATATTTAATGACAATCTGTTCAATTGTTTATTTTTTTTAATAACATGACTGTTTCAAGAGAGTTCAAGCGTGACTGTTTTTCATAATTAAGTTTATGGATTAACAGTGTTGTTTTAATAAAAACATGGTTGTTTTGAATGCTATTAGTTCTGAAATTATGAATTAATATACGTAATTATGAAAGTGGCATTTTAAACGGGTGAAGAACATTTTTTTTACAATTATGTTCGTACATAGTTTTTATTAAATAATAATAAAAATATTATTTTGGGTTCTAGAATTAACATACATAAATATATTATGTGATTTGAACGAGTCAAAATAATTAAAACCCTTAAAAACACCAAAAACAGAATACTACAAATAGGTCATGAATTTGGAATTCTGAAATTCTGTCGAACTCCGATTGACCTCAAATTTGGTAGGTTCATCAGAAACGACCCAGTAAGCAATACACATCAGCTCCGCTCATGACGTACGTCATTTTTGGGCATTCAGGGTCATTTAGATAGGGTTTTGGCCATTTTTTTCTATTTTCTAGAAATTATTTTAATAAAAGAATTTTTTTAAAAAGAAATAAGTGATGGTAGGGTTCAATTCCCATGGTTTCCAATCATATTTTATGGTAATATAATGAATTTATATGTTGACATAGGTCTTCTTCTACATCGGATAAGTTCATTATAGATGATTACTGTAGTTTTGCCTCTAGTTATTTGATTACTTGTATTAACTCTCCAACTGAGTTACATGTTGATTCAATGAAACTAGAATTTATAAAAGTGATATTTACCTATCTTAAATTAACAGTTTACTCTCCATCTGAATTAGTCCTGTTTTAATTTATGGGGTAAATATCTTACATAACTCATATATTTTGCATGAATAGTTAAATTTCCCTAACGAATTTAACTGTTCAATGAGCATGGTTATATGTGTAATGTGATATTTTGAATTTAATTATTCTAAATACATAACTAATGATCTATTTAATGTGAATATCTCTCAGATTAACCATGTCTTCATTTAACCCACTTACCTCAATTTTGAACCAAAACAAGTTAGAAGGACCGAATTATGTTGACTGAAAAAGAAACCTTGATATTGCCCTAACTGCTGAAGGTTACAAATTTGTAATCACTGAGGAGTGCCCAGAAAAACTTGAAAATGCTACTGATGATCAGGTTAAGGCCTATGACAAATGGGTCAAGGATGATGAGATGGCGTGATGTTACATTCTTGCCTCTATGGAGAATGTTTTGCAACATCAACATCAGTCTATGGGGTCTGCTTATGACATGCTCGAAAGTCTCAAAGAGATGTTCGGTGAGAAAAATCGTACGGCTAAGAAGACAGCTATGAAAGCTCTTTTGAATACCAAGATGGCTGAAGGATCATCGGTCAGGGACCATGCTCTGAAGATGATGAGTCTTCTAAATGAACTGGAGGTCCTTGGAGTTGTGATTGATAAGGAATCTCAAGTTGAGATGGTCATGCAGACCCTGCCTGACATTTTTCAACAATTTCGCTTGAACTATAATATGAACAAAATGGATTTGTCACTGGTGAAATTATTGAATGAGCTGCAAGCGGCATAATCTATTATCAAATAGCAAGCTCCAGTTGTGGCACTCAATGTTGAGAAAGCTTCGATTTTCAAGTCGAAAGGCGGTAAGAAAAAGAAGAAGGCTCAAAAGGCTTGGGCACTTGGAGAGGAGGATGGTGTGAAAAAAACCCAAAGGAACGTGCTATCATTGCAAGCAACCTGGGCATCACAAAAAATAATGCCCTGCCTATCTGGCAAAGTTGAATAAGCAAGGTAATTCAAATTTAAATGTCGTTGAAACTTGTTTAGCGGCTGTCTCTACCATGTTTTGGTGTGTAGATTCAGGAGCCACTAATTATATCTGCCCTACTTTGCAGGGATTTCAGGAAACACGACGGCTAAGTGAGAATGAAGTTTGCGTTTTTCTAGTCAATGGCGAGCCAGCACCAGTTTTAGCATTATGAGATATTAGAGTTTCGTTTAGTAGTGATAGAGTTTTAGTTTTGAAATATGTTCTCTACATACCTTCTATTAGAAGGAATTTGATTTCGGTTTCGAAAATAATGGATGCTGGTTATAATATTTAGTTTGCTAATAACACTGATGTTATTAAGTTTAATAAACGTTTTATCTACACTGCTACTAGAGTACATGGCTTTTTTATTCTTGCTATATCTCCTCATGTGCTACAACAACCAAAAGAATTAAATAACATTAATCTGCCACATAAAAGAAAATATATTTCTGAATTGAGCTAAACTTATTTGTGGCACTTACGTCTAGGTCATATAAATCTAAATAGGATTTCGAGATTGGTCTCTGATGGACCTTTGAGTTCATTGAAATTGGAGTCACCGCCAGCATGCGAATCTTATTTAGAAGGTAAAATGACCAAGAGATATTTTCCCTAAAACAACATAGAGCCAACGATAAGTTAGAATTAATTCACTCTGATTTGTGTGGCCCTATGAATATACAAGCAAGAAGCGGTTTTGAGTATTTTGTGACTTTTACAGATGATTACTCAAAATATGTATACATTTATCTGTTGCGCCGTAAGTCTGAATGCTTTGAGAAATTCAAAGAATTTAAGACGGAAACGGAGAAACGACATGATAAATATATCAAAACATTGTGATCTGATCGTGGTGGTGAATACCTTTCTGCGGAATTCATTAAATACTTATCAGATTGTGGAATTACATCTCAATTATTTGCTCTAGCAACACCACAACAAAATGGTGTGGCAGAAAGATTAAATAGGACCCTTATGGAAATGGTTAGATCAATGTTAAGTTATTCTGATTTGCCTTCTTCCTTTTGGGGATATGTTTTAGAAACAACAAATTACATTCTAAATTTAGTTCCTTCAAAGTCAGTATCTTCAACTCCAGTAGAATTGTGGACTGGGCGCAAGCCAAGTTTACGACACATTCTGGTTTGGGATTATCCGACACATGTGCTGAAAGGGAAAACATATAAATTGGAATCGAGGACAGAAGTATGCATTTTTATTGGATATCCAAAAGGAACTAAAGACGGTTTATTTTATTGTCCCAAAGAAAATAAGGTAATTATTACGACAAATATCAGATTTTTAGAAGAGTACTATTTAATGAACCATATTCCTAGAAGTAAACTAGTTTTACAGGAATTAAGTAATGGAGTAACTAATGACTCATCTCTGGAACGTATCCCGGAAGCGAGTATTGACATACCACTGCATTATTGTAGTGGGAGAAATGTCAATAGGCAGCAGAATACACAAGAACAATTGCCTGACATCTCACTACCCCAAAGTAGTGGGACCAATGTTGAGCAACCTCAGATTGTTGAGCTACCTGAAATTGTTCTGCAGCCTGCACTCCAGGAAGAAGTTAATGATATCCCAACACCGCAAGGTGTGGAGGATAACATTGACGCTTCAGTTCTGGAAAATGATGTTGTGATTCAATAACAAAATACTGCACCTGTAGTGACTAGTCGTAGTGGGAGAATTATTAGAAAACCTCTCAGTTTTGCGCTCTTGGGAGAATCTTATGATAGAATCCCTGAAGTGCCTAACACATAACCTATTAATTACGACGAAGCACTACAGGATACATATGCTGATAAATGGGTTATTGCAATGAAATCTGAAATAGAGTCCATGTACTCCAATCAAGTCTGGGATCTTGTAGTCACACCTACTGGAGTCAAACCCATTGGTTGTAGATGGATCTATAAGAAAAAGAGAGGAGTGGATGGAAAAGTGCAAACTTTTAAAGCTAGGCTTATTGCAAAAGGGTTTATTCAAAAAGAAGGGATCGATTATGAGGAAACCTTTTCGCTAGTAGCCATTCTTAAATCCATTAGGATTCTCTTATCCATTGCTGCTCGTTACGATTTTGAGATTTGGAAAATAGATGTCAAGACGACTTTTCTTAATGGAAGTCTTGATGAGTGCATCTATATGGCACAACCAGTTGGTTTCATAAAACATGGCAATGAACACGTGTTGTGTAAATTAAAGAAATCCATTTATGGATTGAAACAAGCTTCTAGAGCATGGAATACTTGTTTTGACGCATCGATTAAAGCCTTCGATTTTGATCAATGTGAAAATGAGTCTTGTGTCTATAAGAAGTGGGATGGAGATAAAGTTACATTTTTGGTTTTGTACGTAGATGATATTTTGCTCGTAGGAAATAATGTGAGCATGTTGAATTCGGTACAGGAATTGGTGTCCTCACATTTCCATATGAAAGACTTGGGACAAGCGGCACATATACTTGGGATCAAGATTATGCGAGATCGCAAGCGAAGGATATTAGGCTTATCACAAGCTCTTTATATTAACACTATTCTCACCAAGTTTAGCATGCAAGATTCCAAGAAAGGTTTTCTCCCTTTTAGACATTAAATCTCTCTGTCGAAAGATCAGTCCCCAAAAATGGCTAATGAGATAGAAAAGATGAAGGCGGTCCCTTATGCTTCTGCTGTAGGGAGTCTCATGTATGCTATGCTATGTACTAGACCTGATATATGTTTTGTTGTTGCCATGGTTAGTAGATTTCAGTCTAACCCTGGACGAGAACACTGGACTGTCATTAAACATATAATCAAGTACTTGAAAAGGACTAGGGATTATATATTGGTTTATCACTCAGGTGATCTAGCACCCATTGGCTATACTGATTCAGATTTCCAGTCAGATAAAGATTCTAGAAAATCTACCTCAGGATATGTTTTTATCCTAGGAGGTGGACCCATAAGTTGGAGGAGCATCAAGCAATCATGTGTTGCTGATTCCACCATGGAAGCTGAATATGTGGCTGCAACTAAGGCAGCTAAAGAGGTTGTTTGGTCCGGGAACTTTCTAAAAGAGCTTAATGTAGATCCTTCGGTTCAAGCACCGATTGTAATTTATTGTGACAATAGTGGTGCAGTTGCAAACTCGAAGGATACAAGAAGCCATAAAAGGAGTAAGCATATTGAGTGTAAATATCACTTAATTCGGAACATAACTCAGAGAGGTGATGCACGAGTATTGAAGATTGCATCACAGGACAATTTGGCAGACCCGTTTACAAAGAGCTTGCCACAAAAAAATTTTTACAAGCATGTAGAAAGAATGGGTATTAGAGTAGTAGACGCATAGTTATGAGTCTAAGTGGCAGACTGTTGGAATATACTATTAACCATACGGTTTAGACATAGTATTTTGTTTAATTCTATATTGAATAATTATTTATTTAATTTATTCAATTCAATAAAGTACCTTTTAAAACGGATCATTTGTTACATGTGTGTCCTTTTAGTTATATAGTATACAATTTAGTGCATGAAGTCTTAGCTTATGTACAGAAGATTAAGTTGTCGGTTTACATAATTAATAAACTATGTTCACAATCGAAGATATTATTGGACAAAATATCTTGATGATTGTAGCACAAGATTATAGTATAATTTGTCTTGATTATGGGAGTGGTTTTACTCCAACTTCTTGTGCTAGTATACTTAGTGTATATGGAATGGACCAAGTAGAGAAAAGATATTTTTGTACTGAATATATATAAAATATTTCTCTAATTCATTAAAATGAGCTTATACTCCTAATCTTGATATAATTATTATGATCAATGTGATTTGTTTATTGTTTTGATTTATCAAAAGGTACAACACTATTCAAATTTAGTGTATGCCTAATAGATTGGACAATAAACGAATAACGTTTGTGAAATAATAATTAGTCGATAGAATTCATGACTCGGTTTTGAGTTTGATGATACCCCTTTCATGTAATCTTATAAGTTTTCATGTGCAAACCCGGCCGGTGGATTTTTTTATCCGTCGCATAAAATAGTTTAAGCGAATTTATAAAGGATTTAATTAGTTGATTAAATTAAATTTTCAGTGATTTAATTGAATTAACTGGTATTTGGGATCTTAACATGAGGAGTTAAAATAAGTGTTAGTGAATTTTGAAAATCCATATTGATGAGTTCAATTGCAGTTTTTTAGTGGAATAAACTACAATTAATTATAGTAAGAATTAATTCATGCAAAATTTTGAATTAATACTATAATTAGTAGCTTCTTATTATTTCTGCGGTCTCTGCTATGCCTAGTAAAAATCTGGACTGACTTGGATAAAAAGTGACTTGGGTGAAAAGTCATGTGCAAGTAGAATCCTACACATTTTTGAGAGCCTTATTTTTGGCTGAAAACGTGTCTACTTAAGGAAGACAATTTTCACCCAATAACTCACCTTTTAGAGTTGTATTGTTCTTGCCCACTCAAAGCATATTCGTCCAAGGAATTACCAGGATCATAACAGAAGACTGCAGCCCTGGATTCTTCCCGTGTAGAGAACCTTTGCAACAATTTCAAGAGGTCAATGCTTCTAATCTAGCAATTATATCATTGTCTAGTTTACATGTATTTGATGCCTGAATTGTATGTTTGCTTCCGCTGCGCATTTGTTACAGTAGGAACTGTGATGACCCAACTGGTCATTTTGACTTTTAGAACCCCGTTTCCCTAAATAAAACTCCCCGTATGTGCTTTTATTAATATATGACTTGTGAGAATGGTTGGTTCGAAACTTGGAATTTATCGGGTTCAAATCGGAATAATTGGTTCCTTAGTTTGTCTTTAAAAGGCCAAGTTTGACTTCGGTCAATATTTTGAGAAAACGATCTCGGAATCGGGATATGACTATTCCAATAGGTTCGTATCATGATTTCGAACTTGGGCATATGTTCGAATCAGGTTATGGACAACCCGGTAGCGTTTCAATGCTTACTAGTGAAAATCAACTATTTGAAGGTTTAATGTTCTTTAAATTTGGTTTGGAGTAGGTTTTGGAGTAATCGAGGTCCGTTTGAAATTTCGAGCATGAAGTTCATAATTTGATCCAATTCGGTTTTGGGGTGCGATTCTTAGTTTCATTGTTGATTTGCATATTTCGAGAGTTCGAGCGAGTCCGTTTTATGATTTCAAACTTGTTGGTACGTTCGAGCGGGGCCTCGGGGGCCCCGAGTGTTAACCGGACAAGGCTCGGACCAATTTTGGACTTGGGAGATAAGCTGAAGCTTTCTGCTTCTGGTATGATCGCACCTGCGCTTGGACAGATGCAGGTGCGACCATCGCATATGCGACATTTGCTCGCAGAAGCGGAAAGAGGGGGACATGCTTGCGATTGCAAGTGCGGAATTGTGGGCGCACCTGCGAACACGCAGGTGCGAGGAAAGGCGCACAGATGCTAAGCTTGGTAGGCGAGGGAAACCCGTACCTGCGAGGCTCTTCCGCAGGTGCGGAGCCGCAGGTGCGGCTAGCCATCTGCAGGTGCGAAAATGATTGTTGGGCAGAATGTTAAAAAGAGGGCGAGGCTCAGTCATTTTAGTCTGTTGTTGTCTCCATTTTCTGGTGATTTCAGAGATTTTGGGAGGGGATTTAAACTAGCAACTTGAAGGTAAGTTAATTCTATACACTTTGAGTTAAATACATAGATTATAGGTAGATTAAAACCTGTAAATCTTGGAAATCAAGGGTTTAAATAAAAACCTAGATTTTTATAAAAATGAGATTTTAACCACGAAAATGGTTATGAAATTGGATAGAAATTATATATTTGAGTTCTTGATATTATGGGTAACGTTTTGCCTCCGAAAAGTTTCGAAATCCGGGCATGTGGGCCCGGGGTAAATTTTAGGAACTTTGCCATTTTGGATAGGGTAATTTATTTAACAGATGAATTTTGAATTATTGAATATGTATTAATTATTTTATATAACTTTTGGATAGTTTCGGAGTTTTAGGTATTGAATTGAGGTTTTACACGATATTTTGATCGGAAAGTGGAACTTTGAGACAAGGTAAGTCTCTTGTCTTATCTTGTGAGGGGAAATTTACCCCATAGGTGATTAAATTAATAATTATTGCTAATTATGGGGGCTACGTACGCACGAGGTGACAGAAATCCATGCATAGCTACTATTTATGCTAAAGTTCAGGTAGTTTAGGACTCAAATCATGAATTACTTATGTAAATTGTATTCTTTATTAAATTAAATTATTTAAAATATATTGTGAATTGTTAGGAAAATATAGTAAAAGATGAAAATCTAATATTCTGAATTGTTCTGTATAAATTACTTAATTGTTAAAAGAAATTATGCATCCTCTCGTATTAATCTATCAATAAATAAACTCTCATTGCGAAGGTACATAAGAAAATATCCTCCTTTCTTGTGGAGTGGGCCGAACGCCTCGGCAGTATAGATGCATCTATGGATCACACCGCACGTCCCTCGATAGTGTACACGACACTTTGGATCAGGCCGTACAACCTCGGCAGAAATCGTGCCTAATAATAATAATTATTACACGATACTTGATATTTTAATTGCAGCTTGTGAATTTAATTAATAGATTGGGAATTGTTGCATTTGAAGGAATTTAATTATTTATGTTGGTTAAATAAAATTATTGTTAACTCTGTGAATTATGTTTATTTAAATATTTTTATTTTTATTTTATTTATTATTATTGACCCTTAGTGAGTGTCAAAATCGACCATCTCGTCCCTACCCCTTCGATATTAGGCTTGATTTATTGGTATCTCCATCACTAAATTCATGGTCATCTATGATTATGTTTCTTTTCTTTCTACTCTTAACACCATCATTGACATGTTGATCTTCATCAAAGTCTTCCAAGTTATCCAATGAGACATCAGCAGTCTGTTTGGTTTTGAAAAAGAAAAGTTCACATATTTATTAAACATGTCCAATTTTAAATCTGAAAAAGATAGTTTATTCACATACCTATTAAACTGTAAATCAGCTTACCTTTATTTTTTTATTAATCTTTTTGTCTTTTGCTCCTTTGGTTCATTTTCATCCTCCATTACGCTTTTTCCCTGCAAAAGCAACAAAAATAAAGCTTATTTACAGATATATATACACACACATGTCCAATATAATTATGGATTAAAAGTTCATATAATGTACATAACAATACCTTCTTATCTTTCCTCGATTGGTATTGTATTTCCAAATTTTCAACTGGAAAGAAAATCTTTGATACAGTAAGATTTTCAAGCCCCTCTTGCAAATTATAATTGTTTAATTTTAGCTTAAAAATAAAATCTTTTCCGCAAAGGCTTTGAATTTGGGCAAGTACATCATTGTTATCTGACAGCCTGTTGAACAACTTATGACTAATATATCAAGTAGCTTCTCTGCAACATCATTAGATAGGACAAGACTGTTCTATCCAGTTTTATCTCTGACTTTTAGGTGTATCTTATACCTTATTTTACATAATAAGTTAGTTTAAATAACAACATGAATCAAATTCACATTACAGATTGGTTCCTTACTTTACCAAAGGAAACTTGCATTCTTTATTGCAAATATGGCAATTATAGATACCATTTGCAAGTACGAACTTTTTTGAGCAGGCATTGCATGAAATATAGTACCAACCAAAATAGTTGTCTATTTTTGTAATCTTTCCCCTCATGGTAACAATGTACTCCTACCATTTAAAACATTTATATATTAGAAGCATCTTGTAATTTTGAGAAACAAAAAACTTAAGAAGCAAAATAAGAAAAGAACCTCCTATATTTTAGGACTACAGTCGCAATCCAACAACTCCTTGATGTTCATCTTGTTCAATAACTTCTCTCCCTCAATTGGAATGATATTAACATTAGAGCGTTCAATAGTTTGTACTCCAGCTGACATGGTTACAAACTTTTGGATCAAAGAAGTTATGTAATCTATTTTGCTTGCGTAGCTGGTGGCGAAGCTAACCTCACCTATTGACAATGAAAGCAATAATGAATAGCTTTATTCTAATATTCAAAATATTAGAATATATAACTTTAATCATTAAATCTAAAATAATTATCACGGAATTGTTTAACTGTTGTAGTGGTTACTATCATGATGTACGGGCCAGAATCTTTCTTGTACAAATAAGGATCGAATTTATCACCAAATTCTTTCCATAAAGTAATTTTTTATTTGACAGAACTATAACAAAAAGATGGATCAAACTATAACAAAAATAATAGAAAAAGATAGTATAAAAAATAATAGAAAAATAAATAGCAGTGATAGCAACAATAATCAACTAGTGATGTAAACAGCAATGCAGCAAGAACTTCATAAATATTGCTCAAACAGGTAATGAACACAAGTACAACCAATAATCAAGCTCTTCAAAATATACATCTTTCATCTATAAGTTTTTCAATAGAAATCTCTAGAATATAATTCTTTCCAATAAATATATTTCGAACATACTTTTTTCAATTAAATATCATTCAAAAATAATTCTTTCAAATAAATATCTTTCGAATATAATTCTTTCAAATAATATCATTCAAATATAATTCTTTCAAATAAATGTCTTTCGAATATAATTCTTTCAAATAATATTTGGAATATAATCCTTACAAATAAAAGTCACCTTGTGACACCTCATCTCATAATTATAAAATACGGGTCTCAACTCACTTTCATATTTTCACGGCACCTCGTGATAATATCTCTATCACAACTGTACGGACAACTCACGTGTCAATATCATCATCATATTTTCCCCAGCACCTCGTGCCCACATTTCATATTTGTTGCGGCGTGCAACCTGATCCCATATAATATTAATCACACATGTTGCGGCATGCAACCCGATCCCATATAACATTAATCACACATGTTGCGGCATGCAACCCGATCCCATATAACACAATCTGCCTGGAAATAACCACAAGCTCCTAATTTCAACATAGATGAGACTATTATCAAGTTTACCGAAACAACAAGACAAGTTGTACAAGATATAAAAATAAACACAAGGAAAATCACAACATCACACAAAAATTACCAACGCAATAACCCCACATCATCACATAAAAATTACCAACACAATAACTCCACATCATCACATATCATCCCTGATAATAGCCATCATTATCTCTCTTATAGCCACCCTTATCACTCCTATAATAGCCTCCCGTATCCCTCCGCCCTAACAATATCAATAGCCACCCTTATCGCTCATATAACCACCCTTATCGCTCCGTATAATAGCCACACTTATCACTCCGCCCAGACAATATCCCAACACACATAACCACAGTAAAATGCCACCCTTATACCCACATAATATCAACAGTGAAATGCCACCCTTATATCCTCATAATAATAACTTAAATCACACAATAATTTACAGAAAATATTATCACGATAACGCAACACAATCAATTCATATCACAATTTTTCCAATGGCCACAACCAATTTCAATGATATAGTAAAATCAATAAATTTCTCAAAAATAGCCCAAGGCTCCACACAACCTATATAAAATCTCAAAACAACAACAAAGATGAAAAAGTAACTCAGCCTAGGACAACGATTTCTTTAATCCAGATTTTAATAAATATATATTAATGCTTCATTTTAAACTTATTTAATAATTATTTACATATAAGGATTCAATAATGAATTTAATTCCAAGAAAAATATCAAATCAACAAGCACACAGAATTCACATAAAAATCCAAGTGACAATAACACCAAATTATCATATAAAACAAAATTTCGACAAACAAGGAACGAGGCATGACAATTCAAGGATTTACTAAGTTCCAACAATTTTTCAATTTAATACATAAGGGTGTCTACAAATTTTAACCAATATAATTTGCACATTTAAACCAAGTACGTACTCGTCACATTGCGTACACTTCTTTCAATCATACAATTTACATATAAGACTCAATGCCTAAGGGGTAATTCCCTCTCAAGGTTAGGCAAGATATTTATGTTTTTGAAGTTAGGCCGATATTCCAAAATAGTCTTCTTGCTTGAATTGACCTCTGGACAGCTCAAATCTATCCAAATTAATTGTATAACTTCATTAAAATTCATCGAAAATAATTCCGGATAATAAAATACCAACTTAAAATTTTATTCTAAAAAATCAACGCGGGGTTCGCCCTTCGGAACCCGACAGAATGTTTACGAAATCCGAACACCCATTCTGATATGAGTTCAACCATATCAAAATTATCAAATTCTTATAACAGACCGCCCTTCAAATCTTAAATTAAAGTCTAGAAGATTTCTACCATTTTCAATTCAATTCACTAATTTAGTGATAAAAACAATAATAGATTCATATAATTTAACCAAAATCAAGTTATGAATTATTACTCAAATGTTTTCCTTGAAACACTCTCGAACATTCGCCTCACCCGAGCTTTCTTGGTCCAAAAATGGAAGAATGAGACGAATTTGGACTTTATTCTGCTGTCTAGGGGTTTGTTCTTCGTGTTTGCGACCCTCCCCTCGCGTTCGCGATGAACAATTTCTCCAACAGTCATTTTCAATCTCTTCTCAGACAGCCTCTAGTATAATGGTCATAACTCTGTTTACAAAACTCCAAATGCTGAATG
>AWOL01S0018408.1:77417-78567 GCA_000715115.1 Nicotiana otophora
ACGCGAGCAATGTCTCGCGAACGCGAAGGCCAGGGAAGGGTAGCCTACGCGAAGGCTTGGCAGGCCATACACTTCGCGAACGCGACAGTGCTCTCGGAATGCGATGAATACTGTCGCCCAGCACTTAACAGAATCCAAAACGGGATTTTTGCCAAAAAAACTCATTTTTGTTCTCAAAACCAAGCGGTGTGGGGCGATGTTTCAAGAGTCATTCCTTCCTCAAATTGTTGGTAAGTGATTTTAAACCATTTTCTTTCAATTACCCATTACATTTCTTGAAGTTTCAACCTAAAATCTAGAGTTTTCATGGTAGAATTAGGGGTTAGGGTAGAAAATAGGGATTTCGGAAATTTGGGAATTTAGATCTCAATTTGAGGTCGGATTCCAAAACTAATGACATATTCGAGCTCGGGGGTGAATGGGTAAATAGATTTTGGTCCGAATCTCGGGTTTTGACCAAGCGGGCCCGGGGTCGATTTTTTGACTTTTGGAGAAAAAATTAAAAAATTTAATTTATGCAATATAATTGATTCCTTTAGCAATATTTGATATTATTGAGTCATTTTTGAATAGATACGAGTGGTTTGGAGGTGAATTCCAAAGGAAAAGCTGTGATTGAGAATTAAGTGGCCTTCGGAGCGAGGTAAATATTGTGTCTATGAGTGTTTAACGTGCAGGCTGGGATGGGATGGACACAAAAAAATAGCCAGTCCGTTTAAAGTTGCGGGCTGTTAGCGGGCTGAGTTAGCAGACTGTTAGCGGACTATATTTTTTCGGTTTTTTTTCCGTCCGGGTTCGGGCTTAGCGGGCTGTTAGTGTGCTGTTAGCGGGCCATGGAATTGTTTTTTTCAAGTAAATTTTATTTTTCTTATTCAATGTTATTGATACTTAAGTGTTTGAAAACTTTTAAGGCTTAGAATTAAACTTTGAAGTTTAAAGTTTTAAATTTAAATTTTGAATTTTATAATTTTAAAATTAAAATTTGAAAGTAAGTGGCTACAAAAAATTATTTAATAAGACCAATAGGCAATATGTAAGGATCAAGCTCCGAAGATTTTCATTTGATATTTTTATTGAATAATATATAATACTTTAAATTAAGTTGCAAGTTCTTTTTTGATTTTGTTATTTTTGAACTTGCAAATTAAAA
>AWOL01S0018409.1:0-19791 GCA_000715115.1 Nicotiana otophora
GAATTAAGCGGAATTACAGTTTTATGGTTGTAAAACCCCAAAAAATGAGGAACGATCATAGCACGGTGGTGACTATGGTTCCTTTGGTCGCATTGGATGTCCCAAACAAATTTTAGGGGATACGGGTTCGGGGGCCGGGCCCATGGCGGAAGGCGTGGGCTATAACACACGAAAATCTGGGAATCAGGCGGAATTCAAATTTTATGGCCATAAAATACCAAAGAATGAGGAACGCTCATGGAGGGGCAGTGAGTATGGTTCCATAGGTTATATTGGATATGCCGGACAAATGTTAGGCTATCTGGGTTCGGGGGCCTGGTTCATGGCGGATAGCGTGGGCTATAGCACAAGAAAATTTTGTAATCGAGCGGAATCTTATTTCTATGGCCGAAAGATGCAAAACAAAAGAGGAAAGGTCATGGCGGGCAATTGTCTATGGTTCCTTAGGTCGTATTTGCTGTCCTAGAAGAATTGTTGGCGATCCGGGTACAGGGGTCAGGGCTCATGGAGAAAGGCGAGGGATATAGCACACAAAAATATGGGAATCGGGCGGAATTTAAGTTTTATTGCCGTACAATACCAAATAACAAGGAACGGTCATGTAGGGGCAGTGCTTATGGCTCCATAGGTCGTATTTGATGTCCCGGACAAATATTTGGTGATCCAGGTCCAAAGGCCCGGGCCCATGGCGGAAGGCGTGGGATATAGCATATGAAAATATGGGAATCGGGCAGAATTCCGGTTTAATGGCCGTAAAACTCTAGAAAACGAGGAACGGTCTTTGTGGGGTGTTGATTATGGTTCTTTAGGTTGTATTTGGTGTCCTAGAAAAGCTTTAGGCAATCCTGGTCCAGGGTCACTGGCCCATGGCAGAAGGCGTGGGCTATAGCATATGAAAATGTGGGAATCGGGCAGAATTCCAGTTTTATGGCCGTAAAATACCAAATAACGAGGATAGGTCATGGAGGGGTGGTGACTATGGTTTTTTAGGTCGTATTTGATGTCCCAGAAAACTTTTAGGCGATCCGGGTCTGGGGGCCTAAGGCCATGGCGGAATCGTGGGTTATAGCACACGAAAATATGGGAATCGGGTGGAATTCCAGTTTTATCGCCATAAAATGCCAAACGACGAGGAAGGTTCACATTGGGGTGGTTAATAGGGATCCATATATCGTATTGGATGTCCCGAATAAATTGTAGGCAATTTGGGTTTGGGGGTCTGGGCCTATGGCGGAAGGCGTGAGCTATAGCACATGAAAATTTGGTAATCGGGCGGAATTCAGGTTTAATGGCCGTAAAACTCTATAAAATAAGGAACGATCATGAAGGGGCACTGATTATGGTTCCTCAGGTAATATTGGATGTCTCGAACAAATTTTAGTCGATCCTGGTTTGGGGGCCCGGGTCCATGGCGGAAGGCGTGGACTATAGCACACAAAAATCTAAGAATCGGGAGGAAATCCAGTTTTATGGTCGTAAAATGCCAAAACATGAGGAACGATCAAGGCGGGAAGGTGACTATGGTTCCATAGGTAGTATTGGATTTCCCGGACAAATTTTACGCGATCTGGGTTTGGGGGCCTGGCACATGGCGGATGGCGGGGGCTATAGCACAAGAAAATCTAAGAATCGGGCGGAATTGCAGTTTTATGGCCGTAAAATGCCAAAACATGAGGAAAGGTCATGGAGGGGAATTGACTATGGTTCCTTAGGCCGTATTTGATGTCCTGGAAGAATTGTAGGCGATCCGAGTCCGTGGGCCAGGGCTCATGGCAAAAGGTATGAGCTATAGAATACAAAAATATGAGAATCCGGCGGTATTTAAATTTTATGGCAGTAAAATACCAAATGATGAGGAACAGTCATGGAGAGGCGGTGACTATGGTTTGTTTGGTCATATTGGATGTTTCGAAATTGTTTTAGGCGATACAGGTTCGGGTTCCGAGCCCATGTCAGAAGGCGTGTGCTATAACGCACGAAAATATGGGAATCAGGCGGAATTTAAAATTTATGGCTGTAAAACGCCAAAATATGAGGAACGGTCATGGCAGGGCGGTGAATATGGTTCCATAGGTCATATTAGATGTCCCGAAACAATTATAGGCGATCTAGTTTTGGGGACTACGCCCATGGCGGAAGGCGTGGGCTATAGCACATAGAAATCTGGGAATCGGATGAATAACAAAAAAGTAAGGAGTAAACATTCGGCTACCAGTTTCTTGTGTGTACTGGTAGCAGTGAAAANATGTCAGAAGGCGTGTGCTATAACGCACGAAAATATGGGAATCAGGCGGAATTTAAAATTTATGGCTGTAAAATGCCAAAACATGAGGAACGGTCATGGCAGGGCGGTGAATATGGTTCCATAGGTTATATTGGATGTCCCGAACAAATTATAGGCGATCTAGGTTTGGGGACTACGCCCATGGCGGAAGGCGTGGGCTATAGCACATAGAAATCTGGGAATCGGACAAAATTCCAGTTTAATGGCCGTACAACTATAGTAAATGAGGAACAATCATATTAGATATCTCACACAAAGTTTAGGCGATCCCGGTCCAAGGGCCCGGGCCCATGGCGAAAGGCGTGGCCATAGTTCACGAAACTCTGGGCGTTGAATACGGTTCCTGGGTTGTATTGGATGTCCAGAACAAATTTTAGGCGATCCGGGTTTGGGGTCCCGGCCCATGGTGGAAGGCGTGGGCTATAGCTCATGAAAATCTAGAAACCGGGCAGAATTTCGGTTTAATGGTCGTAAAATGCTAGAAAATGAGGAACGGTCATGGCGGGGTGCTGATTATGGTTCCTTAGGTTGTATATAACGTCCTAGACAAATATTAGGCAATCCTGGTCAAGGGGCCCTGACCCATGGGGGAAGGCGTGGGTATAACACACGAAAATATGGGAATCGGGCAGAATTCCAGTTTTTTGGCCGCAAAATACCAAATAACGAGAATAGGTCATGGAGGGGCAGTGACAACACTTCACTTTCGTCGTATTTGATTTCCCAGAAAACTTTTAGGTGATCTGGATCCGTGAGCCCAGGGCCATGGTAGAAATCGTGGGTTATAATAGCACACGAAAATGTGGGAATCAGGCGGAATTCTAGTTTTATGGCCGTAAAATGGCACAAAACGAGGAACGTTCATGGAGGGGCAGTAAATATGGTTCCATAGGTCGTATTGGATGTACCAAAAGTTTTTTAGGTGATCCGGGTTTGGATGCCTGGGTCCATGGCGGAAGGCGTGGGCTATAGCACATGAACATTTGGGCGGAATTCTGGTTTAATGGCCATAAAACTCTAGAAACTGAGGAACGAACATGGAGGGCACTGATTATAGTTCCTTAGGTTGTCTTTTATGTTCCCGACAAATTTTATGGGATCCTGGTTCGGGGGCCTGGGACCATGGCGGAAGGTGTGGACTATAGCACACGAAAATATGGGAATCAAGAGGAATTCCAGTTTTATGGTTGTAAAACGCCGAAAACTGAGGAACGGTCATGGCGGGGCGGTGAATGTGGTTCCATAGGTCGTATTGGATTTCCTATACAAATTGTAGGCGATCTGTTTTCGGGGGCCTGCCCATGGCAGATGGCGTGGGCTATAGCACAAAAAGATCTAGGAATCAGGCGGAATTCTAATTTTATGGCTGTAAAATGCCACAAAATGAGGAAATGTCGTAGAGGGGCATTGACTATGGTTCCTTAGGCCTTATTTGATGTCCTAGAAGAATTTTAGGTTATCCGGGTCCGGGGGGCAGGGCTCATGGCGAAAGGCATGTGCTATAACACACGAAAATATGGGAATCAGGCGGAATTTAAGTTTTATGGTAGTAAAACACCAAACAATGAGTAACGGTCATGGCAAGGTATAGACTATGGATCCATTGGTGGTATTGGATGTCCCGAACAAATTCTAGGAGATACGGGTTCGGGGGACCGGGCCCATGGCGGAAGGCGTGGGCTATAACACAGGAAAATCTCGGAATTAGGCGGAATTCAAATTTTATGGACGTAAAATGCCAAGAAATGAGGAACGGTCATGGCGGGGCAGTTAATATGGTTCCATAGGGCATATTGGATGTCCCGGAAGAATTTTAGGCGATCCAGGTTTGAGTGCCCGTGCCCATGGTAGAAAGCGAGNTGTATTGGATGTCCCGAACAAATTTTAGGAGATACGGGTTCGGGGGACCGGGCCCATGGCGGAAGGCGTGGGCTATAACACAGGAAAATCTCGGAATTAGGCGGAATTCAAATTTTATGGCCGTAAAATGCCAAGAAATGAGGAACGGTCATGGCGGGGTGGTTAATATGGTTCCATAGGTCATATTGGATGTCCCGGACAAATTTTAGGTGATCCAGGTTTGAGTGCCCGTGCCCATGGTAGAAGACGTGGGCTATAGCACATGAAAATCTAGGAATAAAGCGGAATTCCGGTTTACTGGCCGTACAACTCTAGAAAATGAGGAACGGTCATGCCGGGGCAGTGATAAGGGTTCCTTAGGTCATATTAGATGTCTCGTACAAATGTTAGGCGATCCGGATCCAAGGACCCGGGCCCATGGCAAAAGGCGTGGCTATAGCACTCGCAAAGCTGGGAATCGGGCGGACTTCTAGTTTTATGGCCGTACAATTCCACAAAAAGAGGAGCGGTCATGGAAGGGAGATGACTATGATTCCTTATGTCGTATTGGATTTCCTAAAGAACTTTTAGGTGATCCAGTTCCGGGGACCCGAACCCATGGCGGATGCGTGGGATATAGCACACGAATATCGTTGAATCGGGCGAAATTCTAGTTTTGTGGCCGCAAAATGCCAAAATAACGAGGAATGGTCATGGCGGAGCGGTGACTATGGTTCCTTAGGTCCTATTTGATGTCCTAGACAAATGTTAGTCAATCCTGGTCCAGGGGCCCCGACCCATGGCGGAAGGCGTGGGCTATAGCACACAAAACTATGAGAATCGAGCCGAATTCTAGTTTTATGACCGTAAAATACCAAATAATGAGGATAGGTCATGGTGGGGCAGTGACTATGGTTCCTTAGGTCGTTTATTATGTCCCAAAAATCTTTTAGGCGATCCGGGTACGAGGGCTCGGGGCCATGGCGGAAATCGTGGGTTATAGCACCCGAAAATATGAGAATAGGGCGGAATTGCAGTTTTATGGCTGTAAAACGCCAAAACATGAGGAACATTCATGGCAGGGCAGTGAATATGGTTATATAGGCCGTATTGGATGTAGCAAATAAATTTAGGCGATTCGGGTTTGGGATTCCGGGCCCATGGTGAAAGGCGTGGGCTATAGCACTTGAAAATCTAGGAATCGGGCGGAATTCCTATTTAATGGCCGTAAAACTCTAGAAAATGTGGAACGGACATGGAGGGGCACTGATTATGGATCCGTAGGTCGTATTTGATGTTCTAAACAAAGTTTAGGCAATCCTGGTCCACGGGCCCTGTCCCATGGTGGAAGGCGTGGGCTATATATAGCACACGAAAATCTGTGAATCATAGAGGGGTGGTGAATATGGTTCCATAGGTCATATTAGATGTCCCAGATAAATTGTAAGTGATCCGGGTTTGGAGGCCCGGGTCCTTGGCGGAAGGCGTGGGCTATAGCACATGAAAATCTGGGAATCAAGCGGAATTCCGATTTAATGGCCGTACAACTCCAGAAAATGAGGAACGTTTATGGAGGGGTGGTGAAAAGGGTTCCATAGGTCATATTATATGTCTTGGACAAATGTTATGTGATCCGGGTCCAAGGGCCCGAGCCCATGGCGAAAGGCGTGGCTATAGCAAACGAAAAGCTGGAAATCGGGCGGGCTTCCAGTTTTATGGCCGTAAACTGCCACAAAACGAGGAACGTTCATGGAAGGGAGATGATTGTGGTTCCTTATATTATATTGGATGTCCTAAAAAGGTTTTAGGCGATCCAATTTCGGGGACCCAAACCCATGGCGGATGTGTGGGATATAGCACACGAATATCGTTGAATCGGGCAAACTTTCACTTTTCTAGCGATAAAATGACAAAACAACAAGGAATGGTCATGGAGAAGTGGTGACTATGGTTCCTAAGGTCGTATTTGATGTCCTAGACGAGTGTTAGTCAATCCTGGTCCAGGGGCCCCGGCCCATGGCGGAGGCGTCGGCTACAACACACGAAAATCTAGGAATCGAGTTGAATTCCAGTTTTATGACCGTAAAATACAAAATAACGAGGATAGGTCATGGTAGGGCGGCGAATATAGTTCCTTAGGTCGTAAATTATGTCCCAAAAATCTTTTAGGCGATCCAGGTCCGGGGGCCCCGGGCCATGGCGGCAAGCATGAGTTATAGCACCCGAAAATATGGGAATAGGGCGGAATTACAATTTTATGGCCGTAAAACGCCAAACCATGAGGAACATTCATGGCGGGGAGGTGAATATGGCTCTATAGGTCGTATTGGATGTCCCGAATAAATTTAGGTGATCCTGGTTTGGGGTTCTGGGCCCACGGCGGAAGGTGTGGGCTATAGCACATGACAATTTGGGAATCAGGCGGAATTCCGATTTAATGGCCGTACAATTCTAGAAAATGTGGAACGGTCATGGCGGGGTACCGATTATGGATCCTTAAGTCGTATTTGATGTCCGAGACAAATTTTAGGCAATCCTGGTCCACGGGCCCTATCCCATGGCGGAAGGCGTGGTCTATATATAGCATACAAAAATATGTGAATCTGGCGGAATTCCAAATTTATGGCAGTAAAATGCCACAATATGACGAACGGTCATAGCGGGGTGGTGAATATGGTTCCATAGGTCATATTGAATGTCCCAGACAAATTTTAAGCGATCCGAGTTTGGGGGCCCGGGTCCATGGCGGAAGGTGTGGGCTATAGTATATGGAAATATGGGAATCAGGCGGAATTCCAGTTTAATGGCCGTAAAACTCCAGAAAATGAGGAATTGTCATGGCGTGGCGCTAGGGTTCCATAGGTCATATTAGATATCCCGGATAAATTGTAGGCGATCCAGGTCCAAGAGCTTGGGTTCAAGAGCCCGGGCCCATGGCGAAAGGCGTGGCTATATCATATGAAAATCTGGGAGTCGGGCGGACTTCTAGTGTTATGGCCGTAAAATGCCACAAAACGAGAAACGGTCATGGAAGGGCGATACCTATGGTTAATGATATTGTATTTGATGTCCTACAAAAGTTTTAGGCAAACCAGGTCCGGGGACCCAAGCCCATGGTGGATGCGTGGACTATAGCACAAGAATATCATTAAATCTGGAGAAATTCCAATTTTGTGGCCGTAAAACGCCAAAACACCAAGGAATGGTCATGGTAGAGCGGTGACTATGATTCCTTAGGTAGTATTTGATGTCCTAGACAAATGTTAGGCAATCCTGGTCCAGGAGCCCTGGCCCATGGCGGAAGGCGCGGGATATAGCACATAGAAATCTGGGAATCGAGCGGAATTTCAGTTTTATGGCCGTAAAATACCAAATAACGAGGATAGGTCATGGTGGAGAGGTGACTATGGTTCCTTAGGTCATTCATTAAGTCCCGGAAATCTTTTAGGCGATCCGGGTCTGGGGACCCTGGGCCATGGTAGAAATCGCGGGATATAGCACCCGAAAAATATGGGAATAGGGCGAAATTGCAGATTTATGGTCGTAAAATGCCAGAACAAGGGGAACATCCATGGAGGGGCGGTGAATATGGTTTTATAGGTCGTATTGGATGTCCCAAATAAATTTAGGCAATCCGGATTTGGGGTTCCGGGCCCATGGCGGAACGGGTAATCGGGCAGAATTCCGGTTTAATGGCCATAAAACTCTAGAAAATGAGGAACGGTCATGCAGGGGCACTGATTATGGTTCCTTAGGTCGTATTTGATGTCCTAGACAAAGTTTAGGCAATACTGGTCCAGGGGCCATGTCCCATGGCAAAAGGCGTGGGCTATAACACATAAAAATTTGTGAATCAGGCGGAATTCCAGTTTTATGGCCATAAAATGCCAAAATATGAGGAACGGTCATGGAGGAGCGGTAAATATGGTTCCATAGGACGTATTTGATGTCCCGTACTAATTTTAGACGATCGGGGTTTGGGGGCCCGGGCCCATAACGGAAGGCATGGGCTATAGCAATGAAAATCTAGGAATCGGACCAGTTTAATGGCCGTAAAACTCAAAAAGATTAGGAACGGTCATGGCAGGGTGGTGACAAGTGTTCCATAGGTCATAGTAGATGTCTCGTAAAAATTGTAGGCGATCCGGGTCCAAGGGCCCGGTCCCATGGCGAAATGCGTGGCTATTGCACATGAAACTCTAGGAATCGGGCGGACTTCCAGTTTTATGACCGTAAAATGCCACAAAACGAGGAACGGTCATGGAAGGATGATGCCTATGGTTCCATATTCCATATTGGATGTCCTAAAAAGGTTTTAGGCGAGCCAGGTCCGGGGACCCGAGCTCATGGCGGATGTGTGGGCTATATCACACGAATATCGTTGAATCGGGCGAAATTCTAGTTTTGTGGCCGTAAAACGCCAAAGAGATGAGGAATGTTCATGGCGGAGCGGTGACTATGGTTCGTTAGGTCGTATTTGATGTCCTAGACAAATGTTAGGCAATCCTGGTCCAGGGGCCCTGGCCCATGGCAGAAGGCTTGGAATATAACATATGAAAATCAGGGAATCGAGCGGAATTCTAGTTTTATGGCCGTAAAATACCAAATAATGAGGATAGGTCATGGCGGGGTGTGAATAGTGTTCCTTAGGCCGTATTTGATGTCCTGGAAGAATTTTAGGCGATCCGTGTCCGGGGGCCAGAGCTCATGGTGAAAGGCGTGGATTATAACAGACGAAACAATGAGGAACGGTCATGGCGGGGCAATGACTATGGTTCCTTTGGTCGTATTGGATGTCCCGAACAAATTTTAGGCGATACGGGTTCGGGGGGCCGGACCCATGGTGGAAGGCGTGGGCAACAACACACGAAAATCTGGCACATGGCGGATGGCGTGGGCTATAGCATAAGAAAATCTAGGAATCAGACAAAATTCAAGTTTTATTGCCGTAAAATGCCAAAATATAAGGAAAAGCCATGGAGGGGCATTGATTATGGTTCATTAAGCCGAATTTGATATCCTGGAAGAATTTTAGGTTATCCGGGTCCGGGGGCCAGGGCTCATGGCGAAAGGCGTGGGCTATAATACACGAAAATATGGAAATCTGGCAAATTTTAAGTTTTATGGCAGTATAACGCCAAAATCTGAGGAACGGTCATAGCAGGGCAGTGAATATGGTGACTTTGGTCATATCAGATGTCCCGAACAAATTTTAGGCGATACGGGTTCGCGGGGCCGGGCCCATGGCGGAAGGTGTGGGCTATAACACACGAAAATATGGGAATCAGGCGGAATTCAAATGTTATGGCCGTAAAATGCCAAGAAATGAGGAATGGTATTGGAGGTCGATGAATATGGTTCCATAGGTCGTATTGGATGTCTCGGACAAATTGTAGGCGATCCTGGTTTGGGGGCTCGGGCCTATGGCGGAGGGCGTGGGATATAGCGCTTAACAATTTGGGAATCGGGCAAAATTCTGATTTAATGGCCGTAATACTCCAGCAAATGATGAATGGTCATGGTGGGGTGGTGTCAAGGGTTCCATAGGCCATATGAGATTTCTTGGACAAATATTAGGCAATCCGGGTCCAAGGGCCCGGGCCTATGGCTAAAGGCGTGGCTATAGCACACGCAAATCTGGGAATCGGGCGGACTTCAAATTTTATGGCCGTAAAATGCCAAAACATGAGGAACAGTCATGGAAGGGTGATGCCTATGGTTCGTTATGTCGTATTTGATATCCTAAAAACGTTTTAGGTGATCCAGGTCCGGGGACCCGAGCCCATGGCGGATGCGTGGCCTATAGCACACGAATATCGTTGAATCAGGCGAAATTCCAGTTTTATTTACCATAAAAAACCAAAGAATGAGGAATGGTCATGGAGGAGCGGTGACTATGGTTCCTTAGGTCGTATTTGATGTCCTAGAAAAATGTTAGGCAATCCTGGTCCTGTGGCGCTGGCCCATGGCGAAGGCGTGCGATATAGCACACGAAAATCTGGGAATCGAGTAGAATTCCAGTTTTATGGTCGTACAATACCAAATAGTGAGGATAGGTCATGTCGGGNAGGGGTGCTGATTATGGTTCCTTAGGGAGTATTTATTTTCCTATACAAATTTTAGGCAATCTTGATCCATAGGCATTGTCCTATGGCGGAAGGCGTGGGCTATAACACACAAAA
Source organism: Nicotiana otophora (assembly GCA_000715115.1). Classification (NCBI taxonomy): domain Eukaryota; kingdom Viridiplantae; phylum Streptophyta; class Magnoliopsida; order Solanales; family Solanaceae; genus Nicotiana; species Nicotiana otophora. The sequence goes on from AWOL01S0018409.1 coordinate 10,306, forward strand.
ATCTGGGAATCGGGCGAAATTCTAGTTTTATGGCCAAAAAATGCCAAAAACCAAGAATGTTCATGGAGGGGAAATGAATATGGTTTCATAGGTCGTATTGGNTGTGGCGCTGGCCCATGGCGAAGGCGTGCGATATAGCACACGAAAATCTGGGAATCGAGTAGAATTCCAGTTTTATGGTCGTACAATACCAAATAGTGAGGATAGGTCATGTCGGGGCGGTGACTATGGTTCCTTAGGTCATTCATTATGTCCAAGAAAACTTTTACGCGATCCGGGTCAGGGGGCCCGGGGCCATGGCGGAAATCGTGGGTTATAGCACCCGAAAATATGGGAATCGGGCGGAATTGCTGTTTTATGGCCGTCAAATGCCAAAACATGAGGAACATTCATGGTGGGACGGTGAATATGGTTCAATAGGTCGTATTGGAGGTCCCGAACAAATTTTAGGCGATCCGGGTTTGGGGTACGTGCCCATGGCGGAAGGCGTGGGCTATAGCACATGCAAATCTGGGAATCGGGCAGAATTCTAGTTTAATGGCCGTAAAACTCTAGAAAATGAGTAACGGTCATGGTGGGGTGCTGATTATGGTTCCTTAGGGCGTATTTGTTGTCCTATACAAATTGTAGGCAATCCTGATCCATAGGCCCTGTCCTATGGCGGAAGGCGTGGGCTATAACACACGAAAATCTGGGAATCGGGTGAAATTCTAGTTTTATGGCCTTAAAATGCCAAAAACCAAGAATGTTCATGGAGGGGAAATGAATATGGTTTCATAGGTCGTATTGGATGTCCCGAACAAATTTTAGGCGATCCGGGTTTGGGAGCCCGGGCCCATGGCAAAAGGCGTGGGCTATAGCACATGAAAATCTGGGAATCGCGCGGAATTCAGGTTTAATGGCCGTAAACCTCTAGAAAATGAGGATAGGTCATGGAGGGGCACTGATTATGGTTCCTTAGGTCATATTTGATATCCCGTTAAAATATAAGGCGATCCTGGTTCGGGGGCCCGGTCCCATGGCGGAAGGCGTAGACTATATAGCACATGAAAATCTGGGAATCGGGCAAATTTTCGGTTTAATAGCTCTAAAACTCCACCAAATGAGGAACGGTCATGGAAGGTTGGTGACTAGGGTTCTATAGGTTGTATGAGATGTCTTGGACAAATATTAGGTGATCTGGGTCCAAGGGCCCGGGCCTATGGCAAAAGGTGTAGCTATAGCACACGAAAATCTTGGAATCGAGCGGACTTCCAGTTTTATGGCCGTAAAATGCCACAAAACGAGGAACAATCATGGAATGGCGATGCCTATGGTTCCCATCTCGTATTGGATCTCCTAAAAATGTTTTAGGCGATCCAGGTCCGGGGACCCGAGCCTATGGAGGATGCGTGGGCTATAGCACACAAATATCGTTGAATCAGATGAAATTCTAGTTTTGTGGCCGTAAAACACCAAATGAACGAGGAATGATCATGGCGGAGTGGTGACTATGGTTCCTTAGGCCGTATTTGATGTCCTAGACAAATGTTAGACAGTCCTGGTCCAAAGGCCCTGGCCTATGGCGAAAGGTGTGGAACATAGCACACACAAATCTGAGAATCGAGCGGAATTCTAGTTTGATGGCCGTAAATTACCAAATAACGAGGATAGGTTATGGAGGGACAGTGAATATGGTTCCTTAGGTCGTTCATTATGTCCCGGAAAAGTTTTAGGCGATCCAAGTCCGGGGGCCCGGGGCCATGGCGAAAATCGTGGGTTATAGCACCCGAAAATATGGGAAACGAGCAAAATTGCAGTGTTATGTCCGTAAAACGCCTAAACATGAGGACAATTCATGATGGGGAGGTGAATATGGTTCCATAGGTAGTATTGGATGTCCTGAACAAATTTTAGACTATCCGGGTTTGGGGTTCCGGGCCCATGGAGGAAGGCGTGGGCTATAGCACATGAAAATCTGGGAATCGGGCGGAATTCCAGTTTAATAGCCGTAAAACTCTAGGAAATTAGGAAAGGTCATGGAGGGGTGCTGATTATGGTTCCTTAGGTCGTATTGTATGTCCTAGACAAATTTTGGGCAATCCTGGTCAAGGGACCCTGTCCCATGGCGGAAGGTGTGGGCTATAACATACGAAAATCTATGAATCGGGCGGAATTCCAGTTTTATGGCTGTAAAATGCCAAAAACGAAGAACTTTCATGGTGGAACGATTCATATGGTTCCATAGGGTGTATTAGATGTCCCGAATAAATTTTAAGGGATCCGGGGTTGGGGGCCCGCGCCCATGGAAGAAGGCGTGGGCTATAGCACATGAAAATCTGGGAATCGCGCGAAATTCCGGTCTAATGGCCGTTAAACTCTAGAAAATAAGGATAGGTCATGGAGGGGGGCTGATTAAGGTTCCTCAGGTCATATTTGATGTCCCGGAAAAATTTAAGGCGATCATGGTTCAGGGGCCCGGGCCTATAGCGGAAGGCATGGACTATATAGCACACGAAAATGTGGGAATCGGTAGGAATTCCAGTTTTATGGTTGTAAAATGCCGAAAACTGAGGAACGGTCATGGAGGGGAGGTTACTATAGTTCTGGAAGAATTTTAGGTGATTCGGGTCTGGGGGCCAGGGCTTATGGCGAAAGGCGTGGGCTATAGCACATGAATATATGGGAATCAGGCAGAAACTAAGTTGTATTTGCCGTAAAATGCCAAATAATGAGGAACGGTCATGGAGGGGCGGTGTCTATGGTTCCTTTGGTCGTATTGGATGTCCAGAACAAATTTTAGGCGATACGAGTTTAGGGGGCTGGGCCCATGGCGGAAGGCGTGGGCTATAACACACGGAAATCTGGGAATCAAGCGGATGTCAAAATTTATGGCCGTAGAACGCCAAAACATGAAGCAAGGTCATAGAGGGGCAGTGAATATGGTTCCATAGGTCATATTAGATGTCCCGGACAAATTTTAGGCAATCCGAGTTTGGGGGACCGGGCCCATGGCGGAAGGCATGGGCTATAGCACATGCAAATCTGGGAATCAGGTGGAATTCTGGTTTAATAGCCGTAAAACTCTAGAAAATGAAGACTGGTCATGGAGGGGCGGTGAAAAGGGTTCCATAGGTCATATTATATATCTCGGACAGATTATAGGCGATCCGGGTCCAAGGGCCCGGGCCCATGGCGGAAGGTGTGGACTATAGCACACGAAAATCTGGGAATCGGGCGGAATTCTAGTTTTATGGTCGTAAAATGCAAAACAACGAGGAAATCTCATGGAGGGGAGGTTATTATGGTTCCTTAGGCCGTATTTGATGTCCCGGATAAAGGTTAGGCGATCCAGGTCCGAGGGTCCGGGCGCACGGAGGAAAGCGTGGGCTATAGCACACGCAAATCTGGGAATCGGGCGGAATTCCAGTTTTATGGCCGCAAAATGCCACATAACGAGGATACGTCATGGAGGGGCTGTGACTATGTCTCCTTAGGTCATATGTGATGTCCAGGAAAACCTGTTGTAGGCGATCCGGGTCCGGGGGCCCTGGCCCATGGCATAAATCGTGGGTTATAACACCCGAAAATATGGGAATCAGGCGAAATTTCAGTTTTATCGAAGCAAAATGCCAAAACACAAGGAACGGTCATTGCATGGTGGTTACTATCATTCCTTAGGTAATATTGGATGTCCAAGAAACATTTTAGGCGATCCGGGTCGGGGGGGCCGAGCTCATGTCGGAAGGCATTGGCTATAGCACTCGAAAATCTTTAAATCGGGCGGAATTCTAGTTTTGTGGCCATAAAATGCCAAAACATGAGAAACTGTCATGGAGGAGTGGTAACTACTATTTCTTATGTCGTATTTGATGTCTCAGGTAAATTTTACGCGATCCTAGTTCGGGGGCCCAGGCCCATGGCGAAAGGCGTGGGCTATACCACACGAAAATCTAGTAATCGGGCGGAATTCCAATTTGATGGCCGTAAAACACCACAAAATGAGGAACAATCATGCTGGGATGGTGACTATGGTCCCAAAAATAATTTAGGCAATCTGTGTTCAGGGGCCCGGGCCCATGAGGAAAGGCGAGGGCTATAGCACATGAAAATATGGGAATCAGGCGAAATTCGAGTTTTATGGCCGTAAAATGTCAAAAACGAGGAAAGGTCATGGAGGGGCGGTGACTATGGTTCCATATGCTGTATTTGATGTCCCGGATAAAGGTTAGGCAATCCAGGTCCGAGGGTACACGAAAATCTGGGATTCAGGCGGAATTCCAAATTTATGGCAGTAAAATGCGAAAACACGAGGAACGGTCATCGCGGGGCGCTCACTATGGATCCATACTGCATGTTGCATATCCCGGAAATATTTAGGCGATATAGATTCGGGGGCCCGAGCCAATGGCGGAAGGCGTGGGCTATAACACACAAAAATATGGGAATCGGGCGAAATTCTAGTATTATGGCTAAACCAATTCCAAAACAATGAGAAATGGTCACGTCGGGGAAGTGACTATGGTTCCGTTGGTCATATTGGACGTCCCCCAAAACTTTTAAGTGATACGGGTTCGGGGGCCCGGGACCATGGCGGAAGGCGTGGGCTATTGCACCCACGAGTATAGGTCATGGAGTGGCGGTGACTATGGATCCTTAGGTCGTATTTGATGTCCCAGATAAATTTTAGGCGATCCGGGTCCGGGGGCCCGGGGACTCGGGGACTTGGCGGAAGGCGGGGGCTATTGCACCCGAATATATAGGAATCAGGTGGAATTTTAGCTTTATGGCCGTTAACCGCCAAACAAATGAGGAATGGCCATGGAAGGGCGGTGACTATGGTTCCTTACGTCGTATTGGATGTCCCGGGTCCGGGTACAGGGACATCACACGAAAGTTTGAGAATTGGATGAAATTCCAGTTTTATGGACGTAAAACACCAAACAACGAGGAACGGTCATGGAAGGGCAGTGACAATGGTTCCTTAGGTCGTATTGGATGTCCCGGGTCCGGGTACAGGGACATCACACGAAAGTTTGAGAATTGGATGAAATTCCAGTTTTATGGACGTAAAACACCAAACAACGAGGAACGGTCATGGAAGGGCAGTGACAATGGTTCCTTAGGTCGTATTGGATGTCCCGGGTCCGGGTACAGGGACATCACACGAAAGTTTGAGAATTGGATGAAATTCCAGTTTTATGGACGTAAAACACCAAACAACGAGGAACGGTCATGGAAGGGCAGTGACAATGGTTCCTTAGGTCGTATTGGATGTCCTGGAAAAATATTAGGGGATCAGGGTCCAAGGGCCTTCGCTCATGGGGAAATGCGTGGGCTCTAGCACACGAAAATTTGAGAATCAGACGGAATTCCAGTTTTCTAGCCTTAAAACTCCACAAAATGAGGAACGGTCATGGCGGGGTGGTGACTATGGTTACTTTTGTCATATTGGATGTCCCAAACAAATTTTAGACGATACGCGTTCGGGGGCCCGGGCCCATGGCGGAAGGCGTGGGCTATAGCACACGAAAATCTGGGAATCGGGCGGAATTCTAGTTTTATGGCCGTAAGACGCCAAAATATGAGGAACAGTTATGGAGGGGTGGTGACTATGGTTCCATAGGTCGTATTGGATATTCTGGACAAATTTCAGACTATCCGTGTTCAGGAGCCCGGGCCCATAGCGGAAGGTGTGGGCTATAGCATAAGAAAATATGAGAACCGGGCGAAATTCCAGTTTTATGGCTGTAAAAAGCCAACAAATGAGGAACGATCATGGAAAGGTGGGGACTATGGTTCCTTAGGTTGTTTTGGATGTCTCGGACAAAGTTTAGGCAATCCGGGTTCGGGGGACCGGGCCTATGGCAGAAGGCAAGGGCTATAAAGACACAAAAATCTAGGAATCTAGCAGTATTCCAGTTTCATTGCCGTAAAATGCCAAACAATGAGGTACAATCATGGCGGGGTGGTGATTATGGTTTCTTAGGTTGTTTTGGCTGTCTCGAACAAATTTTAGGCGATCCAGGTTCGGGGGCCGGTGCCCATGGCAGAAGGCGTGGGCTATAGCACACAAACATCTGGGAATCATGCGGAATTCTAGTTTTATAGCCATACAATGCCATAAAATGAGTAACATTCATGGAAGGGTGGCTAATATGGTTCCTTTGGTCCTATTGGATGTTCAGGAAATATTTTAGGTTAAACGAATTAGGAGGCCCGGGCCTTGGGCAGAAGACGGCGCACGAAAATGTAACAATCTGGCGGGGCATTGACTATGGTTTTTTAAGTCATATATGATGTCACGGACAATGTTTTGGCGATCCGAGCCCAAGGCGGGGCATTGATTATAGTATTTTAAGTCGTATATGATGTCACAGACAAATTTAGGCGATCCGGGCCCATAGCGTAATGCGTGGGCTATAGCAATGAGGCGGAATTCCAGATTTATGGCCGTAAAAGCAAATAATTAGGAACAATCATGGAGGTGCGGGGTCTATGGTTCCTTAGGTTGTTTGGGATGTCCCAGACAAATTTTAGCCAATCCGGGTTCGGGTGCCTGGGCCCATTGCTGAAAGCATTGGTTATAGCACACAAAAATCTTGGAATCGGGCAGAATTCTAGTTTCATGGCCGTAAAATGCCAAAAACAAGGAATGGTCATGGCGGGGTGGTGATTATTGTTCCGTAGGTCGTTTTGTCTGTGCCGAACAAATGTTAGGCGATCCGGGTTCTGGGGCCCGGGCCCATGGCAGAAGGCGTGGGCTATAGCACACAATAATATGGGAATCGGGCGGAATTCTAGTTTTATGGCCGTAAAATACCAAAAGTTAGAAACGGTCATGGAGGGGCGGGAAATATGGTTCTTTTGGTCTTATTGGATGTCTCAGAAATATTTTAGGCGATACGGGTTAGGGGGCCTGGGCCCATGGCGGAAGGCGGCACACGAAAATCGAAGAATTGGGCAAAATTCCAGTTTTATGGCCGTATAACGCCAAAACACAAGGAACGGTCATGGAGGGGCGGTGACTATTGTTCCTTAAGTCATATTCGATGTTGCTGACAAATGTTAGGCGATCCGGGTCCAAGGGCCCGGGCCCATGGCGGAAGGCGTGGGCTATAGCACACAAAAATCTAGGAATTAGACGGAATTCTAGATTTGTGGCCGTAAAAAGCCATATAATGATGAACGATTATGGAGGGGAAGGTTCTATGGTTCCTTAGGTCATTTTGGATGTCCCGGACAAAGTTTAGGCAATCCGGGTTCGGTGGCCCGGACCCATGGCAGAAGGCATGAGCTATAACATACAAAAATATGGAAATCGGGAAGAATTCCAGTTTCATGACCGTAAAACATCAAAATATGAGGAACAGTCATAGAGGGGCGGTGATTATGGTACCTTAGGTCTCTTTGGCTGTCACGAAAAAATTTTAGGCGATTCGGGTTCTAGGAATCGAGCGGAATTCCAGTTTTATGGCCGACAAATGCCAAAATATGAGGAACAGTTTTGGCAGGGTGGGGAATATGGTTCCTTTGGTCCTATTGGATGTCCCTAAAATATTTTAGGCGATACGAGTTAGGGGGCCTGGGCCCATGGCAGAAGGCGGCACACAAAAATCTAAGAAACGGGAAAATTTTCAGTTTTATGGCCGTAAAATGCCAAAACATGAGGAACAATCATGGTTTGGAGATGACTATGGTTACTTATGTCGTATTGGATGTCCCGGACAAATCTTATGTGATCCGGGTTCTGGGGCTCGGGCTATAGCACAAGAAAATTTGGAAATCAGGCAAAATTTTAGTTTTATGATTGTAAAATGTCAAATAACGAGGAATAGAAATAGAAGGGCATTGACTATGGTTACTTAGGTCATATTGTATATACTAGAAAGGTTTTAGGCGATCCGGGTCCGGGGCTCTGGGTCCATGGCGAAAGGCGTGGGTCATAGCACACGAAAATCTGGGAATCAGACGGAATTCCAGTTTTATGACTGTAAAAGGTCAAACAAATGAGGAACGGATATTGCAGGGTGGTGAATATGGTTCCTTAGGTCGTATTTGATGTCTCGGATTAATTTTAGGCGATACGAGTTCGGGTGCCCGGGTCCATGGCGGAAGGCGTGGGCTATAGCACACGAAAATCTGGGAATCAGGCGGAATTCTAGTTTAATGGCCGTAAAACGCCAAAATATGAGGAACAATTATGGATAGGTGGTGACTATGGTTCCATAGGTCGTATTGGATGTCCCGGTCAAATTTTAGGCGATCCGGGCTCGGGTGCCCGGGCCCATGGTTGAAGGCGTGGGCTATAACACACTAAAATCTAGGAATAAGGCGGAATTTAGTTTTAAGGCCGTATAATGCCAAATAACGAGGAACGGTCATGAAAGGGCGTTGACTATGGATCCTTAGGTCGCATTTGATGTCCTAGAAAAATTTAGGGGATCCAGGTTCGGGGGTCCGGGCCCATGGCGAAAGGCGTGGGCTATAGCACAAGACAATCTTGGAATCAGGCGGAATTCCAATTTTATGGCCGTAAAATGCCAAACAACGAGGAGTGGTCATTGCGTGGAGGTGAATATGGTTCCTTAGCTTGTATTTGATGTCTCGAAAAACTTTTAGGCGATCCAGGTCCGGGGGCCTGCATCCATGGCAGAAGGCGTGGACTATAACACACAAAAATCTAGTAATCGTGCGCAATTCCATTTTTATGGATGTAAAATGCCAAAACAATAAGGAACGGTCATGGCGAGGCGGTGACTATGGTTCAGGGGCCCGGGCCCATGCGGAAGATGTGGGCTATAGAACACGAAAACTAGGAATCAGGCAGAATTCTAGTTTTATGGCCGTAAAATGCATACATATGAGGATCGGTCATGGAGGGGCGGTGACTATGGTTCCTTAGATCATATTTTATGGCCCAAAAACCTTTCAGGTGATCCCGTCCGGGTGCCCGAGCACATGTGAAGGGTGGCCTATAGCATAGAAAAATCTAGGAATCAGGCGGAATTCACATTTTATGGCCGTAAAATTCCAAAAGATAAGAAACAGTCATGGAGGGGCGGTGAACATGGTTCCTTAGATTGCATTTGATGGCCCTGAATAATTTTAGGCGATTCCGGTCCGGGGGCCCGGGCCCATGCTGAAGGCGTGGACTACAACACACAAGAATCTAGGAATTGGGTTGAGTTTTATCATCGTAACACGCCAAAAAAGGAGGAACAATCATGGAGGTGCAGTGGCTATGGTTCCTTGGGTCAAGTTTGATGGCCCAGAATAATTTTAGGTGATTCGGGTCAGGAGGTTCGGGCCTATGCTGGAGACGTTGGTTATTATAGCACACAAAAATCTAATAATCGGGCGGAATTCTAGTTTTATGGCCGTACAATGCCAAAACACAAGGAGTGGTCTTGGTGGAGTGCTGACTATGGTTCCTTAGGTCGTATTTGATGGCTCAAAAATATTTTAGGCAATCTGGGTCTGGGGGCCCGGGCCAATGAGGAACGC